>JAUJYV010002905.1:0-11301 GCA_033995625.1 Ophyiulus pilosus | reverse complement strand
TCAAATTATATAATGGGGTGCATTTTGGGGGCTGGAACGGATTAATGGCATTTCAATTAACTTCAATGGGGACAATTGCTTCGAGATACGACCAAATTGACATACGAGCAAGGTTACGGAACGAATTAAACTCGTATCTCTAGGTATCACTGTACTTGCGAGCGAGCGAATCGCAGGTGGTGATGGTCCTAACACCACCGGCCTACGGCGGCAACCATCGGCGGCTGGGACCGGGGGTTTAGTCGGTTGAGGGGCTTCCGAGCTGCTCGATGCTAAAATGCGCGTTTTCCTCGTTTCCCCTTTCAGCGTTGACGCAACCGTGGAATCGGGACGGCTGGGTCGTCTCATCAACCACAGCAGGAACGGCAACTTGGTCACAAAGGCATTTACTCTGGACGACGTTCCGCGGCTCATCTTGGTCGCCAAGCAAGATATCAACTGCGGAGAAGAGCTTCTTTACGACTACGGGGACCGCAGCAAGGAATCCCTGGAGTATCATCCTTGGCTGGCGTATTAAAGAGGTGACGCAACCGCGAGTTTCGCCCCCCCCCCCCCCACAAACCGCGTTACCTTTTTTTTTTTTTTTTTTCGTTTTTTCCCGAGCTTGTATTCGTCGGTTATTGCCGTCGACGAGTTGCCAGTCGTCAGTCGCGGATCCGAGCAAAGCGGATGTTTTTTCCGTGGCCCGATCGCTTTTCCTCGTTGATTTCTGCTGGAACTTGCAGTCGACGACGAAGGCCACGGAGACTTTGGCTCGATAGCCGTTCGCGTCGTCGGGTGCGAGGTCCGGCAGAAATCAACGACGCGTCTCTAGGCGCTTCGGGATGTTCCGAGCGTTGAACTCGTCCAAATGTGCCAAAGAAAGTGTTTCGCGGAGTGAACGTGAAATAACGGATGTTTTCTGGCCCGCGGTCCGCATTTTAATTAAATCCGCTTCGAGAAAGGTCTAAAATTGTACGGGGAAAATTCAAATATTACGTTGTTCCTCTTGCGTCAACGACATCATTTTTAGATCAAATTTCTACTATCTGGACATTGAGATAAAAATGTTTATTAATCGCCAAAGTTCGGAGGAAAGTTCGGAGGTGTAGACGAACGATGTGCTACCGCTGCGATTCGACTGGTTGGGACCTTAGTTGCCGTTGGGCCCTTAAACCTCGACCGACGACAACAAAAGTCGGACCACGTTGGAAATGTAGCATTTTGCTTTCCCCGCGTCGACTGTTGGCAACCCGTCGAAGCGTTTTACGTCGACCCCTCGTACTCGTAATCCGAGTTGTGCCTCGCACACGCGAGGGCGTACTTATTGCACGTCTTCGCTGTTTTTGCGAGCGGTCGCACGAGTCATGCGAGCGAGCCCTCGACAACCCGAAATTGCTCTTGTGACTTTTGGGGTACTCGAGATACTCGGTCACCGAAACACGGCATAATTTTGCGTTCAATCAAAATTAAAACGGGAGCGAGTTGACGTTTGACGTGGGAATCGTCCGCAAACGTGGCAGCATAACTATAGGGCCGGTCGTTGTCAGTCGCCCTGCCCTTACTTTGAACCCCCGAGAATACGCTCAAAGATAGATGTTCGGTCCCAAAGGTGGTTTAGAGACCAAAACGCGCGGAAAAATCGCCGCCGCCGTCCGAAATGTCGGCGGTCGGCGATTTGGACGCGCGTGAAGCGATTAATTCCACACAAATTTGCCCAAGTGTTGTTTTTTTTTTTTTTTCTTCGTGTTTTTATTATTATTATTATTATTATTATTATTGTTTTTTTTTGTTTTTTAATAGGGGGATTCCGCTTCACGATTAAGTTTTGTGGCGGATCGTTTCGGTTAAAAATGTGGGAGATCTCTCGATCATGCCGAAAACGACGGCGGGACGAGTTTTACTCGCGTCCCGTCAAAAATGTCGAAAACTCATTTTTGTCCCGTTAAAATCGCTACGTATTGTCTTAACTGGATTTAAAGTTTTCCGGAGATTTAACGGTCATTTAACGGAAAACCTTTACGATCGACCATTTTTACGAAATCCGACGTTGTCCGCTGCGTGCCTTTTACCCGATTGACAACGTGTGCAATTTGTCCGCAGTTTTAATTCCCACCAAATGCATAACATTTTGCGGAATTTCCTTTCCCCCCCCCGTTCGCATATTATTTTGTACATAATACACCTTGCGGTTTATTTTTAAAAACCGCATACCCACGCGACGATTAGACCGTCTTTGTAGTAGGTATTTTTTCTACTCGTTTTGTACGATAGGCAAAATCTGTCGTGACCTTTGCACATCAATACGAATAAATTTGGTGCAAATTTCATTCAAATTCGCGGATTTTTACATTTGCACTTACTTTATTCAATCGACTCGGGATCCGAGACGACCGCGATTTAGGCCACGAAACACCGCGCGGCCGAGATCCGATAAAAAAACTCGCAACTCGGTTAAAAATGCTTCGATTTAAATTAAATTTGTGAACAATAGCGTAGAAACAAAAATGAATTGTAAAATGTGGTGAAAATGTTCTCCGGTTTGCTCTCCGCAAGCCCGGAGTCTAACGCGCCATTCTCGGATCGACGAGTCGTTTATACGCCGCTCGAGTTCGATCCGAGTTTTCTTAATTCGTAGTTTCGAGTCTTCGATTTGCGTGCGGGGATGAACTTTTGACCAGAAAACTTGTTGCGGACATGCGACAAATCTCGGATTTTTTCATTTTTCAACACGAGACGGTGCTCGAGAAACGGTCGAACCGCCGCAACGGGAAACGCCGCGGTTCGTCGGACCCAACCGCTGGCCGCCAAACAGTCCGGACTCGAATCCGGTGGACTACAAAATTCGGGGAGTTCTCCGGGAAAAGGTTTACGAATCGAAGATTAATAATATCGAAGACTCGAAACTACGAATTAAGAAAAGTCGGATCGAACTCGACCGTCGTTTAATCGATTCGTCGACCGAAGAATGGCGCGTTAGATTCCGGGCTTGCGGAAAGCGAACCGGAGAACATTTTCACCGCATTTTATAATTAATTTTGGTTCCGACGCTATTTTTTTTATTTAAGTGGCAAATTTAATTTAAATCGAAGCATTTTTCACCGAGTTGTGATTTTTTTTTATTTGGAGGTCTACTTTTTTTTATAAGTTTTTTAGCAGTTTATAAACAGTTGTGATCAGATTTCTAACTTAAAAGCAACAAATACTCTCGAGGATCTTGTGGATTTATCCTCGAATATTTCTTAGGGACCATTAGGGACCAATGGACGCCTATTAATAATAATATTTAATTAATTTTCATTACAGTTTTGAGGTCCTTGAAAGAGCTCCAACGAGACAAAAGGGGCTAGACACGTGTCCCAAGAGGGTTAAAATATGTGGTGTCCTACTGGTGACACCACATTTTCTTAATAAGGTCAGCGAAGTAGGGGCACAAGTTCTCAGGCCCTATGGAATGCACTTTGTGTTTAATCAGCTGTTAAAAAATAGATCCAACTCCATGAAATAGGCCGCCATGAACTTCACAAGGGCCGATTAGGTCGGTATCTTTTTATGTACCCAGATGGACCTTAGGTCTTGCAGATTAGGGTCATGACCCGGGGGACTTCAAAGCCCTTCTTCCTGGTCCTTACCAGATTACTGTATTTCATAAAGGTTTAAAATGTCTGGAAATGTACTTGGTGAACTTTTAGTGAGTTTTTGGCATCTTGGAAGTCAGGAATTATGCTTGAAATTGGTGCTAAACATGCTGAAATTTCCTGGACAACTTGAAATCCTTGAAATATAGTTGAATTTTTTCCATGTTCTTAATGAATAACGAGTTTTGATTCATATGAAGCTTTTTCTAGAATTTTCCCTTAAAAGTTGTTGATAATTCATGATTTCCAGCAGCCTTGAAAATCGGGAAATGTGCTTGAATTTTTATCACCTTAGGAAAAGTCGGGAATTATGATTGAATTTTTATCACCTTAGGAAAAGTGGGGAATTCTGCTTGAATTTCCAGGATCCTACCCCTGTTTTTAAATCTCTGGGAAATTTTTGGGATTTTGGGGGCTTTTTGGGAAAAATAGTGCTAATGGCCGTGGGAGGTGTTCACGAAACTTGAAAACCCTATAATTAAATAGTTTAATATTTAAACCAGAGCGGCGGCATCTTCTATTTTCTAATAGAATTAACAGGTACTTATCTGAAAAGAGAGAAATTAAAACATTTTTAATACACAAATGTGCTAGGCTTAAAAAAGTTTGCGCACTTTTGATACACCGTGTAACGAAACGACTCCATGTTTCCAGCGCCCCAAGTGGCGAACGAACATTTGTTTACAGTAAGCCAATTTCGTTGTGGAGAACTTGTTGGTCTCGTTGCATTTGTACGCTCGTAATCCCAACTTCAGCAAGGTACGAAGCACTTTTAGCACCATTTATGTATTTTATACGGGACATGGCATGTTTAAAGGCCCTTTATAATTTGTAAAAAGCCTCGAAAAATGCGCTAACCCAAAGTTGCCCCACAACACGATGGGCTAACTTTAGGTTCGGAATATCCCCGCACCTGTTGATCGAGGAGTAAAAATAACGCCGTATTCGGAAAGAGGAGGGTTGATTTAATTCGACCTGCTCAGTTTCGGGTCGTAATTATTGAACACTTTTCTGAATTCCTTATTAATTCCCCGCACAAAGCTTAAAAATATCAGGCTTGCGTCGCCCCCTAACGGTCGTTTCATTTCGAATTGAATGGTTGATTTTGAAGGGAAGACGCTGACCAATGGCAGCTCAGATCATACATTAGGGGCGTGGCTTTAATCTTCGCTTTGATTGGTCTAGAATTCGCGCCTTCAACAATACATGCCTTCCGATTTCTCCTTCGTATCAAAGGTGCTTGAAGCAGTGAACGCGAGAAGGGTCTAGATAGTACCTAACGAAACTCCGAATTTTTGAGGTATGTTTGCAGTTTATTAGCTTGTCATTCTCGCGAATTACGCGCATTAATGTCGAGCGTGGCGAATCCGTTTTCGATCGGGTGTAATCGCCGAAAGCAAGCGCGAAAAACGAACTGGAGAGCGAAGCCCCCTACAAAATGGCTACCTGGAACGCCGCTGTCAGCCCAATAACAAGGAAGCGACGTTGAGACGGGGGGGTATCGAAATTCACCCCGTTTTTCGTACTTGCGGCGCGGGGATAAGCGTGGCAATTACGCTTTCGTAATTTACTTCGTCCGCGAAACGTTACGCGATTGACGAAATTGGTGCTCGGTAGCCTCTAGCTTTTTGCAAGTTCTTTGTTTTTTGGTGGATCGCACGTCTTTGGCGAGCCGTGGACACCACGAGTTCCTGTGGAGGTTTTTTTTTTAAGCGTTATATGTAAACAAAAATACGCAATTTAAACGAATTGATAAGGTGTTTTCTCCGTAAATTATCAAAAATTGGGCGAAAAAGTATGGAACGCGCGTTCGAAATTTTAGCCCTCCCTGTGTTCCATTTTTGGAACCCGTATTTCTTTTTAGAACGTGGCAAAATGGCCGCTGTGACGTCAGCAAGGACCTCGTGGCTTTGAACACGTGCTTTTCGAATAAAAAGGCCTTTATTTGATATGATAACGCTGTGGTTATCGTGTTGCTTTAGACGTAGATTTATCTCGGTAAACACCCAAGTTTTCTCGTTGTGTGACATACGAAATCTTGTGCGAGGTCTTTCTGTTAGGCTTATTTTTTTAAAAATACGCTTTGGGTGTTTTCTTGAGGTTCTGAATGAAATCCACCGGACGCGTGGTTTCTTCGGCCACAACAAGTGTTAAAATCTTGACTGGTTTTTCAGTTGTTTCTAAACCGCTGACCGTTAACCTTCCTCTTGAATTTTTTCTTCTCTATTTCCTCTTTCATTTACCAGTCTATCTTCGCAAATCTTTAGGCCGAACTATTTAAAATAAGCTGTCCACCTAAAGCAGGAATGGTTTCTCTAAATGTTGACCACAACCTTTGAACCCCATATGTCAGTAACCTCGACGTGCATGCGAATTTTGCTCGTGGGAAAGGGTCTGTTACTAAACTAAGCATGTTATGTCTAGTATTAGTGGATGTGGTGAGTGGCGACCTTGAACATGTTTGGATTAGCCTGGAAATACATTTATGCACTGACTATCTTCAAGTAAGGCATGGATCAACCCTTAATAAGGCTGTTTTATCTGGCTAACTTTGTGTTATTGTTATGGTGTTTCTTATCTCAGAAATAATGCTTGAGGAAGCAGGGTTACCGTAAAACGTGAAAGTGAAATGTTCCATTTGCTCTCATATTGCTAGTTTTTGGTTAATTAAGATAATTCAACAGATGGCACTATCTGTAAACGATGTACACGTAGAAACGGGGAAATTCCCTTTTAACACATCCAGGGATTACCTCGTTTATCAGCATTTCACTACCCAAGTTTAAACAAAGTCGAACTCACTTAATTGCACGTCGACCTGGCAAGCCGAAAATGTGCAATTATCCGGTCACAATTCCATACAAAAGTTGCACGTGGGGTGCGTAAAATATGTGCAATTATCCGGTCGCAATTCCATGCAAAAGTTGCACTTGGGGTGTGTAAAATGTGTGCATTTATCCGGTCACAATTCCATGCAAAAGTTGCACGTGAGGCGTGTAAAATGTGTGCAATTATCCAACTCACAATTCCATGCAAAAGTTGCACGTGGGGTGCGTAAAATGTGTGCAATTATCCGGTCACAATTCCACGCAAAAGTTGCACGTGGGGTGTGTAAAATGTGTGCAATTATCCGGTCACAATTCCATACAAAAGTTGCACGTGGGGCTCGTAAAATATGTGCATTTATCGGGTGTGTGCAATTATCCGGATTCACATCATGTACAAAACATTGCGCAAAAGTTCAGGGCACGGAGGATATGTGCATTTATCCGGGTTCCCATCATATACAAAACATAGGGCAAAAGTTCAGGGCACGGAGAATATGTGCAATTCTGTGCTATTACGCAGGTTCGACTGCATTTTTGTGAAAGTTTTGTGCTCTCTCCTGTTTAAATAGTAAGCAAAAATTATAGCATTCCTTTTACATAGTCTTAAAAAGTGACAAAAGTAAAGGAAATTGAAAATTTCATCTCTGATAGAACCTTGTTATATCCCACTTCAGTGACTTGTCTGTTTTCTGCTTGGGTTAGGAGGAAGAAATGCAGTAAAACAATTATCACCTGTATGCTAAACAGCTCTCCCCACTGCGTCCAGGTGTCCTGGACAAAGTAGGGATCTTATCCCCCCCCCCACATGCTCGCCAGTTTTGTGTGCGATGAATCATTGTTTTCAGCTGCGGCCCCTTTAGTTGGTTTCACGAATTCATTTACCTCGTTTTTGTTTTTGAATGCAGGATGGCGGACCAAGGAGGAAGGGCTCGGGGTAGATCTCGAGCCAGAGCAACAGCCCCAGACGCAACTCGTCGCCCCGGCCAGCAGTCCGAGCCGCAGCAGCAGCAGGTACTATAGACAGGATCTGATTTGTCCGAATTGACCGTTGGAGGGTTTGGTCACCTTGCACGCGTTGTTTTCTCGTTTACTTTAATCTCAATTTGTCCACAGCGGCCACAACCAGGCGGCAGAGTAGCCAGAGGGGCTCCATCTGGGGAAACGTCCCGTCCCGGCGGTATGCTATCACTTTTTATTGCCCTGTTATTTCTTGTGCTCCCTCTTCTCACCAAAAAAAAAAAAAAAAAAACTTAGTGAAATTGATAAAAAAAAATTAGGTTAACTTCACTTCACTTGGCATATTTAACGCTTACGCTTGGCAGCTGAGTGGCCATCGGTCGTAGGAGATTTCCTCTCGGCGTGGTGCGGAAACGCGATCGAAATGAATTCGGATTATACGATTTGTTTATCCGAATCATTTTACGCGTCAGTCGGCTCCACGAATCCCCCGTTAGCGAATTTTCGTGTTTCAATAACCTTTACGCTCTCGACAAACTTTGATGTAACGAGCGCTATCTTGCAATGGCATCACTAACCTTTATCTTAAGTTGATCTACTTTTCCATTACGTGAGGTACCGTCGAACGAGTGGCTCGCGACCTTAGCACTGGTGGAACGTCACGCGCGTAGCGTGACGTTCCGTCCTTCTAAGGTTGTCCGGCCACCCGTCCAAATGATTCCGATGTTTTTTGGTTGAATTGCAAAGAATCGATCGTGGTGATTTAATTTACTTGACCTGCAGCGTGTTGCACAGGGTACCCCCAGACCTGGAAAACCTGAAATAGTCAGGGAAATTGGAAATGACCTGGAAAAGTCAGGGGAAAATGTATTATTTGGGATAAGTCAGGGAAATTGAATACATTAAATATTATTGAACTTTTAAACAGTGAATATGCTGGACTTTGGACACCATATGGTCAGAATGAGGGCCGAAGTAATTGGTCTTAATATGATATTTACTAGTGTTTGATCTATTTCGGCCCTTTTCACATCTGGATGTTCTATCTATAATATCCGCCCTTTTTCAACTTTGAGATTAGGACCATGAGCATGTGTGACACGGGCGTGTTGAGCATGTTCATGGTCCTAATCTCAAAGTTGGCTCGTGACGACAAAATGATGCCAAGTTGGTCAGGGAAATTTGCTTTCAAACCTGGAAAAGTCAGGGAAGTTGAAAAATTTATTTGCGGGGGTATCCTGTTGCAGCGGTTTCGTTAAATTGTTAGGTTATGGCTCGGTTTTAATTTGTGACGAGAACAGTTTAAAAACCGAATGCCACGAGTACGTGAGATTAGTATCGTGTCGAAAATAGTAAGCGTTACGTTCGTATGCCAAAAATGCAAAGCAACCACGGATGGGCCTCGTCGGTATCAGATAGTTCTACTACTAAGATAATCCGTACTATCTGGATAATCGGTCCATGTTACGACGAATGCGAGATGGGTTTTAGTTCCTGTCCGTGGCCCTTGTCGCGTATCAAACCACGCCGCGAGTCGCGCGAAAGTAGTACCCGTTAAAAAATCGCAACTTGGTGGGAAAAATGCACCGAGTTGTCGTTTTTCAGTTGGGTTTTTTACTTTTTTACGACTCACGGCGTACGGGTCGTTCGAGCAGAAATTCGTATTGTGTTCAACCAAGTACAGGTTACCGAATGCCAAGCAAAAATTTTCAGTAGTTGATCGTAGTCTCACGGATTTAGTAAAGTGTTGCAAGAGGGAGAAACAACTGAACAACGGAGCTTTTTTTTTTTTTCACTTTAATATTGCAAAATGCTATCAGCTATTGATAATTTTTTCAAATTTTGTTGGCAGACGGTGCACCACCTGGCAAGTATGCTAGGTCTGACTCTGGATCTTTTGCAAAACGCCCAAGACCATCAGACTACCCTGGCGAGGGTGTGTTTTGTTTTTTCTTCTTTTTTTTTTGCTCTTTATCACTAGTTATTGGTTGCATTTGGCAATAATTCCCTTAAATTTCCCGTAAATGGCCGTTCGTTAGAATGAGTTTTGCTTGATTGATGGCACGCTTAGCCGTGGGTTGGCTGATGTTCTTCTCGTAACATTCGAATGGAGTGACGTAGTATATAGTAGGGGTACTCAAACGAACTTTTCACTCGGGCAGTCGGGCCGTCTGCGTTTGGCCCACGCGTGGGGCGCATGCTCGTTGCGTTAAAGCCGCTCTGCCAAGGTCCACGAGTTGGGCGCCTTTTGCGTGACGTGCAGGATTGCAGCTTGCGTTTCACGCTTTGGAGGTTCCTCCTTTTTTCTCCAGCACTTCCACAAGGCCCGTTGCATTAGGACCAGCCAATTATGCCAGGTTCTCGCGCTCCTTAAAAAAAAGGAGGACGGACAAATGACGTACGTCCGATGGCTGCATGTATCCACACTGTCTCCGCAGAAAGCTACTGCGCATGTGCAAATCGCCGAAAAACGATCGCATAGGCCTACACGGACTTTTTGAGATTTCCGAAACGCCCCGTTTTCGCCATGAAATGGACAGTTTTTTCGTCACGAAAATGCATGCGCGTGTCCTCAAAACGCACGAAATAACGGAGGGTGAGAACCTGGCGTTAGAAGGGACCATTTTAAAAATGAGGTCAGCTCGTGTACTAATGGCCGGGATGAACTGGCCAGCCGCGTAAATGCGCGAAATTTGTGGGGTCTGTTTGAGTACACCTATTAGTTTATGCTTTGCAGTTTTGTTTTCGTGCTTTTGTTTCGTTGTCACTAACAAAAAACGCAGCATTTAAACCGGACCGTTTGATTAAATCGCAATCGCTGAACACGTGGCGAATTTTACGTCGTCACGTTTAAACCGGCGTTTCTCGAAGAGAAGTTCTGTTAAGTTGTTCAAAATAGTTTTCCCGAGTCTAAATTGCAATCGAGAAACGCTGGTTTCTACTAATCGATTTAGGAAGTATTCAAAATTTAACCGAGTTTTGGTCTGCGGATAAAACTTCAATAACTGCATGAGTGTTTGCGCTTTGCCGGTTGGATTGTTGCGTTTCTGCCGATGGTTTGTCGATGTTGTCGGTCTCACAATTGCACGAGCTTGTTACGGGCTGCCAAACATTGTAAACTTTGGTTACTTCCTCCCGCACGTTTTCTTTTTTTTAACTCCTTTCTTAACCTGCTTCGAGTTTCTAGTGACTGCTGCGTGAAATTGCGGGCGTTTTTATAACCGGTTTTGAACATCTTCCGCATTAGGTGTTGCAGGACCATCGGCAGCACCGTCCGAATCTGTGTTGGCGGCGGTTTCGGGCATCAGCTTGCAGGGCGGCGACAACGGCGCAAGGGGAGGCGGCAGAGGCGCGTGGCGCGGCAGGGGCGACGAAGCCGTAGTCGCGACGCGCCCTCCGACGTGTACCAACAAGCAAGGTTTGTAGAGGTTTTTATTTTGCACGGCGGAGGAGGTTTCGTTTTACTTGGGCGATCGTGGCGAAATGTGACCCGTGTCTCTGCTGCTCGAAATGCAATTTCAGGAAAAGCTGGGGAACAGACTACCTTGATGGCGAATTACTTCAAGCTTCGCCAGGCGCCCAACTGGGCCATTTACCATTACCACGTGGACTTCAGCCCGGACATAGAGGGAGTCCGCGCTCGTCGAAGCTTGGTCACTACGCACAGACAGATGCTCGGAAACTACCTGTTTGACGGCATGGCGCTGTTCACCATCTGCAAGCTGGAGAGCGAGGTGAGCGACCGTTATTCCAACTGGTAATCACGTACAGTGGAACCTCGCATAACGAGCATAATTGGTTCCGGAGTCTTACTCGTAATGTGAAACACTCGTTAAGCGAAACAATTTTTACCATGGAAATTGATGTAAAATACGATAATGCGTTCCATGCCGAAAAAA
>JAUJYV010002904.1:0-11303 GCA_033995625.1 Ophyiulus pilosus | reverse complement strand
TATATCAGAATTATACTTATTTTCAAATACTCTGCAGCATGTACAATAAAGCGCACTTATCTGATCCATATCCAAATATGATATACCAAACTCATATAAAACAAACTTGGTAAAATTTGCACATTAGGCGAGAAGTGTATTTACAGAGATTTCTTTCGGCATTTTAATAATTGCAGGTCTAGACTTAATGGTCCATTTAAGACAATTCATGCACTTTATGAATCACATTTATCAACATTTTTTAGTTACTGCATCCTTCCTCCTCTTAACTTGCTTAGTTTATCTGAGAATTAATTACCAAGACCAACATATAATATAGTTCAACTCGCAGCAATGTTTTATTTCTTCAACGTGTTAAAAACTACACTATATCTTATATCCCAAAATAATCTTAATTAATGTTTCAAAAGTTTGCCATTCTCCTAAAAAGCTAAAATCGAAACGATTTTTAATTGCAGCCGGCTGCCATAAAAGCAACGGAATAAAATTAGCATAAATCATCAGTACGAAAGTATACAAAGTCAATTGTAAAAAAACACCCACCAGCCAAATGTATTTTTCGATGTCCAGAGAGCTTATTGATTCAGGACCATCTGCCATAAGCAGCATACGCTTAATTAAATTATTTAAATTAGGTAACAGATGCACGAATGGCTTATTGCAGATGGTGGACATATCCGAAAGTGATTGATTCGCGCATCGGTGAATGGACTGCATGGGCAGGCAATTAATGAGCGAGCCCTGGGAAGGAAACCTCCTGCTGTTTGCATGTTAGGCTTACTAATGCCGCATTTCCTAAAATTGTGTTTGCGATATACGGTCAAAGAACTTTACGTATACACTCTATAATAGCCCTACTATCGTAATTCGATTCGTGGTCTAGGTATAATAAGCCCTATACGCGGACTCGTGCCACTTTTAAGCTGAAGGAAATCCATTGCGAAGCATTACATCCGTCTGACATAGTTTGGGTCCCGACACCCGTCATGCATCGCGGCATGCATTCCTTCCGGCGATGCAGAAACTGAGATATCTGCCGCGATTATTTTAGATAACCGACCATCAACTTTAATCTCCAGTGTCCTTGGCGAGTATGCCCTATGTGGAACGAAGTAAATGCTCATGATCATACTCTGAACTTGAGTAGTGGACTGGCCAGGGTGTCAGCTTGTCCGATCGCAAGCGGGTTTGAGCCTGCCAACGTCTTTATACTTACCTTTAAGTTAAGGTTATAATTATATACCAATACTTAACTTTAATGGCGGGAAGGGAGGAGCCAGCCACGCATTAAACTACCCAATGCACTAACTGAACGTAATGGGTGCGCATGCGTATTTCTTCCCATCCCGCCATTAAAGTTAAGATAAGTATGAAGACGTTGGCATGCTCAAACTGTCTAATAATGAGTTTGAGCACGTTTGCCGTCTTTCCCTTAACGTTAGCGGCGGGAAGGGAAGAACCACGCATGCGCACCCATTACGTTCAGTTAGTTCATTGGGTAGTTCAATGCGTGTCTCCTCCCTCCCCGTCGCTAACGGTAAGGTAAGGAAAAGACGGCAAACGTGCTCTTCACTTACGTATATTTTGAAAATTTCATGTATTTTTCATAGAAATTAAACGATATCATTATACACTAGTTGTTGGTTTGCCCCCTTTGTCTCCTGACAACTAATATTTTTAGACCCAGTCTGGTATTGGGCAAGCCCCTCCCCGTCTTGGTCAGGGACTACACTACACTACACAATAAACACAATAATCAATGTGAATGCTGCTTCTTGAGACTTGAAATGAAATGTTTTTTATTAAACTCTTGTAAAAGTAATGTAAGTTACTTGACATGATGAAGCGAACGTAATATATGGCTATCGTGAGCACAAATACATGTTATCAAGTGTTGAGAAAATGTTTCATTGCTTGCTTTTTTTTGGGGAATTTTGTCAGCATTTCTAAAAGATGGATGTCTGACATGTTTGTGGCTGTTTATAGACAGGGCGGTTATACGGAAAACAAACTTTTCGAATATATTTGGTAAATCTTAACACAATGTTGGATTCGCATTTTTTTAAAAAATTGAAAGCACCCGGGTGGAAAAATTATACAGGGACATATACTATGACATGTCCCATATATGCCAAAAACCATGTACCTCTATATAACAAGGATGGAATGTACCATCTTTGAAGACATTCTGAGGACGTCCTTTTTAAATCACCCCCACCTCATATTGCACGTGAGTTAATCTGTTAGATCAAGATTTAAGTCAGGGAATGTTTGCACTGCTGGTTAAACTAGAAGTTGTGATCTTTAGGAGATACAAGCAGTTCAACTGAAACATGTTGGCTACTTAAACAAACGAAGATTGAAGAAAATGTAAATTACAACGACGGCCTTATTGCTTGAAACTGCATCCAAACCGAAGCAAGTCAGTTTTTATATGGTTGAAAGAAATTGGCAAACGATATGGCCACGCGTTCACACACACACAATAAGGCAAAAAAAAAGTCGCAATAACCCGGGTAAAGAGGAGCGCAGTTGGCAAATGACCCATAAAAACGATGGCCTTTGAAGAGGCCAATTCCTGTCCATTTTGTTTCTTGTTTTCAACAGTCTGCTATGGATGCTGCTTCTCGGACTGCAAGGGTGGGTTTGTGGTTTTTTTTTCTTTTTATTTAAAAAATGGGGCATAAGAAGGCTTTTTGTGGCCATTTCATCACATCACCCACGTTGATAGCGAATGAAACTAAAACGAATGAAGAAGAAAGGCCATTTCTTGGGCTTTTCTTATTGGCTTTTTTTCCCGACTGCAATGTTGTTTAGATTAGGAAGGAGTGCTACGCAGCGCCATTCCTATTACGTTCGCTTTGCTTCGGCGGCCGTAGCAATTTCGACGCGTTTTTCAGCATCCCTCTGAGGCTCCCAAGACCTTCGTGAAACCATTTTGCTTTTTCAGTTTTCGACCCTTGTAAAACCGAAAAAACGGAAGAGTCCATGGGAGAAATCGAGGGCGAAATCATTTGTACAATTCTGAGAAAACCCTTAGTTTAGAAGAATTTGTTCAAATGCATTCATTTTAAGACAGATTCAATAATTAGCACTTGCTTAGAGCATAAGTACACCAAGGAGCATATTCGGAGCAAAGTCTTCAAAACAAATGATCAAACCGAAGAATATATTATTGATCACAGCCAGCCTTTAAATGAAAAATTCAACGTAAGTAGATCTTTTTTAAGATATACATTAAAACACGGGAGAAATATTTAAAACTTTAGACTATTTAACCGAATATGCACTTGTTTAATAAGTTTGTTGATCGACCTCGCTAGGATGTAGTAGACTTAAAATGCTAGACAGTACAGGTCTCTGAAATGCAAAAACTTTGAAATAAGAGAATAGGCAATCGAAATATACTAGTAAGAAGAATGCATCATATTTATAATGTATTAGTTTACATTTCCATAAGAAAATAGTAACGAATATAATTAATGAATAATGATGCATAATGATTTTCAGAAACGTGAAATAAAGCAACTGTGGAAAAATGCTATGTCCAAGGTACTTTTAAAGACCATGCAGCAGCACTTACAGAGCCTACCTTCTAACATCCTATGAATAGGCAATCAGTGCAAGCACATTTGCTCTGTACATTAGCCAAGAACTGGAGCAAGGGGGTAAACAAAATAGCGAAGTCTTATAAGAAAAACTAACATAAAAACATGTCTTCTAATTCGTATTTAAGAAAGCTCTGATTAAATTAACGCTCGAATAAAGTTTATTTATAATTCATAAAGTCTATTACAGAGAAACGTCGTTAATCGGAAGGCGCTCGCCTTTTCTAAATACGGACAGTTTGTGAATAATTAACGATTCTTCGAGCTTAATTTAAGCCCCTGACGGGAGGTCCGTTAATACTTTTGCAAGATTAAATCCTAACCGCGGTAAATGTACTGATAATCATCGCAGAGGATCGCGTGGGAATTGCGAAGGAAAAGTAAGCCCCGACCACTGTCCATTCATCTCAGACTTGAAATTGGAGGGAAAGAAGATTCCAAGGAATTAAAAGTATCTGAAAATTTCACGTGTTGTTTCTATTAAATTTATGACTCACCGCTTCAATATGTATTACATTTATGAAACGTACCTATAACTCTTTAAGTACTAAAGGATGTTATCTTCTTAGACATTTCAGATGTATCTCAAAACCACCACAAATTGAAAACACTCGTATCATCACTCCCCTGTCATATTTTAAATTAAAATATAATTCATGTTTTCCTTCTTCTATAAATACAGACATAATTCAATGCTCCTATACTTAGAAAATATTACCATTAGTTGGGAAAGTTATGGCCAACATAACAAAGTTAAGACTTTGTATATGCACTATTAACATTAATATACTAGAAACACTCATAACCTAAAACGTGTTTGTGAAAATAATAGTCTTCCAATCTCCCTGATATTGTACAATGTTTCTCTGCATTCGATGACAGGCTAACAACTGTAGAAATATGCAAATATGTTACTACTGTATTTTTGTTATCATAACTGCAAAACATAATTTACCTTATGGTATATTGAACCATCTGTTCCAAATGCTACAACGTACCAATGTAGTAATAACACACGTAGAATGTAAGTTTTACAATAAAAATAACTGAAAACTAGCAAAATACGAGTAATATTGCCTTAACATTGAAAAAGTAAAGTTGGTGTTGAACATCCACCTTAACAAAATACGATCTACTTTGAATTCCTGCAGCAGGAGCGTCATTGCCATAAGCTTGGAAGACCTTCCGGTATAAAGATCCTCCTCTAGACTTTTCAAGAAGAGGAAGCAGAAGCCTATATCTAGTAACGCAATCAGCATAAGATCCACGACCTCAGCGGTTTTGACAGCAACAGCAGCACTACTAGTAATAGTAGTGGTGATAGTAGTGGTGGTAGTAGTACTAATAGTAGTACTAGTAGCAAATGCAGCAAAAGTAAAAGCAACACCAGCATCAAAAGCAAAATAGAAGCTGCGGGCTACAAAAGGGAAAAGATAGCGAGCTTAAGACTTAGCGTTACTCGTAAACATGTCGCCGCACGAACCCTAGCATTTTCGTCGAGGCTTCAATCCTCTAGGCAGCCTCTCGTTTAATGGACGCCATTTTAAAAAAAGAGTTTTTTAGACTCAAGAAGCCAATTTCACTCAATGAACGCCGGAGGAGGAGAGAGGCCTCTTATCAGCGCCCCTGTCGACATAAATCGTTGACAACGCGATCGAATTGTGAAATGTTAAGAAAAAAAATATCTAAAAACCAAGCGAACGATATTGCACGACAAACGAGTTAGGAAATGTATTACACCCTACTCGACCTATGCCATCAATGTGAAAATTAACTTATCATGTAGAATTGGGTGATGGTAATAAATACAACACATGGGGAATTCAATCTTGCTAAGACTACCCTGGTTAATAAATTATATATGGATCTAAGAAATTCCATGTATGGCTTTTATGTCCATATATGCCAGTTTATGATGTGTATATACGATACATCAACGGATATTTTCAAATATTGTCATACTGTATATCCACAAGTATTAAAGTATCAAAGTATTACAAGTAATACTTTGAGAACGTATTGGGACATATGTATATGCGATCTTAAGTACCATATAGGTATATCATATGATATTTTCAACATGCTTAAAAGCATTCCTGGCCTTATATGGCGTTTCATATCAATTTACGGAAGAAAACATGTCCTACATTTGCACAATCATGTATGGGCAAAACTGCCAAATATGAGTAGTACAACATGATATGCATGACCCTGCATCCGTAATAGTCCATATACTGTATTTCGATACTTGTGCATATATTCTGTTATATCCATATACTTGCATGAAGATATGTTTGTTCATCATGAATGATTAATAGGATAAACAAAAAATGCATTTCTATTCGAGCTTGTATAAGTTACTTTCAAACATGAAAACTATCTTCTTTAAATTAAGCTCCGGATTTCATTTGTTTCGTATAGTTCGTTGCTATCGGGTCAAGCCTAATTCCAGATCCGTATACCATTGGGAATAGATGATTACTTTCTAACCGAGATGCAGAAGTTTAAAGCATTAGCGAAAAATGAAAAAAAAAATTAATAACGATTTCGATTAATCGACGAAGGCGAGTGTTCATTGATCGTCAGGGTGATCAACGGCAGCATCCATCACATTTTAATCGCTCGTTTTTATTTCATAAAGAGGTCCCGAACCAATTTGTATAGCGGTATTAGCGCCGCCTATACGGATATCTCCTTAATTACATAATCTTCGAAGGCGGTCATAATGGTTAGTCAAGCATTGTTTTACGAGCCGGAGCGCCGTTGCATTTTTACAGAAACGCTAAACTTTTAAGCCTTAACTGGGGGCCAAAATCCCCCGGCTAATTTTATTGCGTACTTTCTTTCTTCAGCAAAATCCTTTTCCGCATTAATGTGCTATTATACCCCCGAAACAATATAAAACCCGAGAAGAAACGAGAAACCGCATCGGATTGCCGAACAAAAACCGGAGTGGCTCGATAATTTATCATCGTACATTCCGTTAATTTAAAAAAAAAATGGCAACTATAGCACCGGGAATGCTATTTTATTTCATTTTCCAACCTCATTATTTAACGCTCGATGCGCTTTTATAAGCGTCTAAAACTTTGCCAGTTCGTAATTAGGCTAAAGCGAGCTTCCAAATACTTTTACTAATTTATTATAATATGAATATTTTGAGAATTTCTCTTCATTCCAAGACCATAAACAATGGAAAGTTAACAATTAGTATCGTTTGCTACATGCACGAAATGCGTCGGTGTATGTGGGATATTTTCACCCTTTACCTTAATTCCAGATTAATTAATTGGTGTAGCTATTCAAGACCTGGCAACAATACTCAAAAGTGCGAGCTAATGGATGATAAATGGCACAATTTTAGCACTTTCTGGCAAATTTCAGAGCTGAGGCTGCTTAGGCGTATACTTTAACTCAAACGATTACGAAGGTGAATAAGTTAATCTATCAAGAAGAGAATTTTAAATTACCTTTCTGGAAATTTTGTACATGCATGGTTGAGGTGCTAAAAAATAACCTGGCATGAAAAATCGATTAAGGAAACCCTCTTAATTAAGTCGCAATTTAAAATTGGAAATAGGGGAAATAAGCTTAGTTATGTTTTTGACATAAAATGATTGATTTAAATTATTGTACACATATGTTTGTGATATACGAAGTGTCTCTTACATAAGCTGTATTCAAATGTCAATTAAACCTGGATTTAGTCACTAGAAAATTGTCTACAATTGTATATATGTACGTGTATGTTCCTATATGTATATCAAATATTCTCGTTGAATTTAAAATTGGTAAGCTCTAATTTATATGGATGTAAAACAGTACAAAAAATTCATATTTATTGCACCAAAAACTGTTAATAGTAAATGATAATTAGTTTAATAAAATATGTATTATTATTTCTATTATAATTGTGCTAAGCTTGCAAAATTGCTAGAAATTTGTACATTAATTAAATTTGTAAATTACTATACCATATGTTATCTAAATGATGATTTAATTTTCAATTAGCATACAGGCTATAATTTTTTTTTAAATTATCAGATCATTATAGTAGGGGAAGTCCATGAAACACCTATTTAAAAAAAATGATAAGCGTCGACGATGAACGAAAATAGCACAAAAGTATTTCATAAATGCATCAACTGTTATTATTGCTTCTTTTTTTCTACTAAAAAATAACCCACGATTGCAAAGACGAATTTTGGGGCCATTTGAAGTTTTTTATTTTTTGCTTCATACTTTTCTACCAATGCATTTTGCCATAGGTTATCAACACCTTTTTGAAAGGCGACAGTATACACAGGAAAATACGTCGACGAAATAGGGCGATTGAAGCAGTTAGGCGCTACTGTCACACCATAGATTTTTTTTAAATAAAGCTAGTTTTTCATTTCCGGTTGAATGCGTTTCCACAACGTGTTTTATTTATTTTTTGGTGGGAGGGGGCGTGGACTGAAGGCAACCAACCACCCTGAGTTGCCAATTGAAAATAATGTTGCATTTCTGAGTTTGCATTCAAATGTCTGGGCATCACGAATCGTTATATCCACTATACCCCTATTTATATATTGCATTTTAAGCAGTTCTCCCCATGCAAGTGGTAATCGCTTATATGCGAATAAGCTTTTCGGTCCTATTTGGTAGAAGGTTGAAGCGTCTTAAGTCGAAACGTATAAACTAGCTCGCAAACAGCACGGCAACGTACAGCAATGATCTAAGAAATGATATAATGATACATTTACATTACAATTAACTGATAAATGTATACAAACGCAGGAATAATTAATAAAAGCGTTTGAGTAACATTAATTAACTGCATTATTAGTTTCTGAGAGGTTTTTTAAAAGACGAATGCTGAATTACAGGGCAGAAGAAAGCATTTGGGCCTTGAATAGCTATGAATACCTATTTCTACATAAGACTAGATAAGAAATTGAACACATCTTGACATATACTACGTATATGGTCATACAAGCCAATGTTTGAACGCAGTGGTTACCCATATATTGCACGTGTATGGCCATAGTATATTCCATTATATGGTCATGTACCGTATGTTCACGAAGACTTATGGTGATTGTTCACCATACTTGGCTTATACATGTATGTACGTGACCCATATATACAAATTCAAAGGCTAAGAATAGCCCAAATAGAACCATTCAAACAGCTAATATGGTCCATACTCCTTGTATATATATTTTGCAATCTTTCAAAGTTCTATAAGTGCATAATTATTTATTTGATACATTTCAATGCATTTTGTGAATGCAGTAAAAGCAATAAAAGCAGTCAAAATAGGAAAAATAATGTTATACACAGATTTCCTTGAACGTATCCACAACGTATAAGAGTGTATAACAAAGAATTCGGTGCTATCACATTTGAATTTCTGCAAGTGCACAATGTTTCTCCAACATGTTTTTTCATTCGTTGAATTGAGTGTCAATATGCTAAAATTGTAACACATCAAAGCCTTGCATGGGACGTAAAAGCGTTAGCGACTTTACCTACGAAAGCGTCGTAAGTGTGAATCTCCGAAAGCCGAAGCGTCGTATGACGGGGAGCGCCATAAGTTGCATTATGTAAATGCCGTTCGGATGGGTGGTGTTGCTTCTCTACGTGAAATATGCATTTTCCTTCGTATTAAACTCGGCTTAAAATGGTGCGCATCACGCTCCATTATATCACCGCAAGATACTTCTTTATAACGCCCTCCCATCCGCCATCTTGCCACCCCAAACACACACCGCACCATCCTCCACGGTGTGCACAAATGGCTGAATTTAATGGCCAATAAGTTTATATAGGTATAAAAGGAAAGGAGATGAAAAATAACGGTCGTGGCGTTTTATTTTAACTTATGAAACGGCAGCATTTCGGCTAACTTATTCGCTTTTCTCTTTCTACCCATGGATGTCTGTATACGAAATTCAACCAAAATGCGACGTAAAATCGACATAAAACGCTGCGTGCCTGTCGTTCTTGTAGTTGGACGAGTTGTAAATTACACCAGAGTTTTGCAACGCTTTTAAAAACGTTTAAAAAGTCGTGTTTTATGGCTGTTTATGTCGCTCTGAAATCTACGAAATAGAGAAATAAAAGGAGAGAAACGGATGCTGCATAAGGTGATCCTAAAACAGTTACTCAAAATTGTGAAACAAATTTAAAGGTAGTGCTGTACTGACGAGTATAGTATTAAAGGAAATAAGAGTATTAGTAAATTACGGAGTTTTCAAAATTCCAAACTAAAATTTTGAAAATAATGTATGGTTGGCATACGAGCCTTTAGCATGGCATTTCCAACACACCCGTCTCTGCAGTTATAATAAATACACAGCCATTTTGGAAATACCATCATAAATCTTGAAAAGTTTATTTAAAAAAAAAATAATAATTAGCGATTGGAATGCTAGCCTTTAGTATGTCATTTCCAACATGGTCGTCTCTGATGTTATAGCGTGCGGCCATTTTGGAAATCCTAAGGGAAGTGTTAAAAATTTCAAATAATTTCATGTAAACCTTTTACAAAAGTCAACGACTTGGAATACGTGTCTTTAAGCATGGCATTTCCAACAAGGCCATCTCTGGAGTAAAAGTGCGCGTCTATTATGGAGATTTCAAGAAAATGGCCACCAGGAGGTAACTGAATCGAAATAGGGCTAACCGAAGCAATGTCAGGAATAAGAT
Organism: Ophyiulus pilosus; assembly: GCA_033995625.1. Taxonomy (NCBI): domain Eukaryota; kingdom Metazoa; phylum Arthropoda; class Diplopoda; order Julida; family Julidae; genus Ophyiulus; species Ophyiulus pilosus. The sequence goes on along the minus strand of JAUJYV010002904.1, from coordinate 1,002 downwards.
CAGGGGAACCATTTTTCGCAAATATCTGCATCTTCTTTAGCATGTTATTAGAAAGTTTCATTATTTCCAGATGAATTTTGTGCAGTTTTCCCAGTGGCTCGCAACAAGTATAGCGAAAGAATGAAATGAAGATAAAACGTTCGTTAAGTCTACTCGGTATTTTCTCAGCTTAAAAGATTTCATCCTTTAAAATGTATCATTGGTAGGCCAAGCCTCTCTCTGATTTGGATCTTTTTCTTTCTTATACATTAAGCTTCTCCGTGATTCAGGAAGATTTTTTTTCTTACAAAAGGGGCGAAGGAAAATGAAGTAATTTTTTTCTCAAGTAACGGGATTTTTTTTTTTTTTTCATTTTATTTCTGCAAGCATTATAAAAAGTAAATGAAATCTACTATTCAGTAAATTGTATTTTTGCGAGCGAGTATTACTCAAATGATATTTGCTAGATAAATAGGCTTCAAAAGTTAAACAAAAACGAAAATATAATCTCGAAGATTGTTGGAAATGATGCATCGAAGCTACTCCTGAAACAGTTTTTCAATGTGCCCAATTATTATTGATTTTATAATAATTTTGTAAACAAGTAAAACTGAACATGAAACTAAACTAACAGAAATAACTTAATTTGAACGCTTATGTGTAATATAATAAAATCAGAAACAATATATATGAATGTATGAGAAGTTCAGTATATAGAAGGTGTCAAGACATGTTTACATACACAATGTTTTAAAGTACACTTGTATAACACATTGAAACACTTTTCAAATGTTTAACCCGCAAAAAACATGCATGGTATGTCAATGAAGAGTACATTTGGAATCTGTTCAAATGTCTTGAATTATGTTCCTTGGAAATATTCCAATTTCTTGTAAATGGCATGTTTTACATGTCTATACTTTGGATATAAAAGAAAATTGCAAAATCATGTTAATTAAACGTTCTTTCATCTTCTGTATCGCATAATACATAAGTTCGATAAGGGCTATTGCCCGTAATCGT
>JAUJYV010002903.1:0-11305 GCA_033995625.1 Ophyiulus pilosus | reverse complement strand
TCTCCTGAAAATGGGTACGACCCCCCTACCACATGGCATTTATTTGCTGACTGTAGGGTACTGAGTTGAATTGAATAAATGAATTAAGTATCATATACAGTATTATACATAATGTATAATACTAAAATGGCATGCTTCATCTATATGCTATTTTAACCCATTGCTGTTGTTGTAGAGCACCTGATGATGGCCATGTGAACCGAAACGTTGTGCAGAAAATAAAGTAATTGGTTGGAGTAGAACGTCTAGCCCTTAATTTCATCTTTAAGAATTTAATCTTCCACTAGTCATTTGCAAAGTCGAGGCGTGAAAACTACTGCTTTTAGTAGGCTAATTTTAGTGTAAAAACAGGGCTTTGTGTCCCATAAAGCAGCATTTTTGTGGTGATTTCCTATTTAATTTAATCCTAAATCTGCCCAATTTAGCAGTAAAAATGTGAATCTTTTGGACGCAAAATATCTGAAAATTTTTGCCTTAAAAACAAGTAGATTTAAATAGAAAAATACATGACCTTTTTGGGTTTTCAAGTTCAAAATATGTCAAATTTTCGCTACAAAAACATTGCTTAATACATAATTTATTGTAAGACACTGTTGCATGATAAGGAATATTTATTCTTCAAATAAATATTTTGAACAAATGAATCTCCCAACTTGGAGTAACAGTATACTTAAATAAAAAGTAAAAACCCGATTCACTTCTTCTTCTTGTGGTGGTGATCTTCTTTCGTTGGAGCCCGTCTCCATTCTCCCCGAATCTTTGTTTCCACCCTCCTTATATCTGGCAACTGGCATGTCAAAATGTATGGAATGTAACCTATTCCATATCTTGGCAAGATTTCATCATCGCGCCAATTTGCATATCTGTGGACGATGCATAATTGCCGAGGATGGCGCAATTTCGACCCCCTGGGTCGAAAGGACGAGGTCAGAGTTCGATATATTTTCCTCAGGTCGAATGACTTCGCCCCTCAACTTTATGGCGGGAACACGGGGGTGAAACTGTATCACACCCTCTCTCACCAAAGCGAAAACCCCGTGATGCTCTTTCCTGATCCCTCTTCACTACGTTGAAACACTGGACGAAGCTGGCCCGACTTTCCGCTGCAGTCTTGCATGTCGGCAGTGCATACAATCCATCGCGGGTTTTCACCATAATCGAACCTTTACTCCAATTGAACCTTGGACTCTGATGTTTGAGCCAGTCCAAGCAGTCATATTCTGCAATTACCATGACGTGGAAGTTCCAAACATCTTCAAATTTGCCCAACTTCCATCCAACATTCATTGCCATTAACGTGGAATGAACCTCACTCCCATTTGCTAGACGAAAGTTCTGTTCCTCGTCATTTGCCTTGCTTTCTGTCTTCAACTTCAGCTTCAAAGCCACCTGGTTGCTTAAAAATGAGGTGCTGCACCCACAGTCAATTAATGCACGATGCTCGATCCCTTGAATCCAAACTCGTATCACCATCGGTTCAGATACTGATTCCTCCTAAAGTTGCAGCTAGCTGTGCAGGTTTCCTTGACTTGGCTGGTTTTAGACAGCGGTATGCAAGATGTCCTCTCTTGTTGCAATTGTAGCACATTCTGGTCTCCTGGTTACTTGACTCCTGCAATCCTTCATCGGTATCCATGGACTCCAGCTCAATGTCATCTCCTAATGTTGCATCTGAGTGTATCTTCTTTGGTTCCTTCTGTTTCGTTTCTTGGTTCGCAAACTTTTCTCAACTTCTGGCTTCTTTCTTCCCCGGATGGACTTCTTTTCACTTGATTTTGCCGGCTTCGGATCCTGAGACGCCTTCTCTTTTGGGTTCTTAGCTGCTTAAAACGACCTGGCCAATGTGTATGCAGCAAGAAGCGTAGAAGGACTTCTAAAGATGAGCTCCTGTCTGAGCTCAGACCTTGTTCCTCTCACGAATCTGAAGATTTGATCTATCGGTGTCAAAGTTGGGACCGCTGCGATAGCTCTCTGGAATTCTCTTATGCACTCCTCGATTCTGCTGGTCTGGCATAGTAGATCCTCCAACCTGGTTCGCACTGCAAACATTGAGTCGTCTCCTCCAAAAGCAAAAAGAACTTGCGTGGCGAAGGTCTCCCAATTTGGAAATGGCCCATGGACTCCAATATGCCCAACGTACCACTCCATGACTAAGCCCTTCAAAACAACTACTGCCTTGTCCACTCGAAGTGCCTCTTTTCGGATGCCTGCAATTTGCTCCATGGGGTCGCGAGGACGAGGTCAGAGTTCGATCTATTTTCCTCAGGTCGAATGACCCCGCTCCCTGAACTTTATGGCGGGAAAACGGGGGTGAAACTGTATCACATTTATGCTAATATTAAAGAATAAAATCAGTTCCAATAGACATCAATAGAAAACAACATTCCAAATATCAATAGAAATCAATAGAAATTTCTATTGTTTGAACAATAGAAACCTCTATTGTTTTTTTCACCAGGGATATGCATGTGTTTATTAATCCTTGACCATTTTTCTAGGAACTCTTTTTCATGCGTAGTTTCTTGAAACTTCACTGATTGAAACTACAATCTTTTCTGAGTGCCTCTGTAGACCTCTGGAAATATAAATTCTGGATCTCCAAAGTGATAATTCCCCTAATCAAGGAGCGAAACAGAGTCATAATATAAAAGAGAATGACTGTCAATTAATAATGAGTAAAAACCTTTCAATTTAACACAAGGTTATCGAAAATAATTTTATTTACATATAGAATTTTTAAACATTTTAAAATACAAATGTGAACTCCTACATGCACAACGGTTGGAAAACGTAATTTGCTCAACTCAAGTAACGGGTTGAAAAAGGAAGGTCACATGTCCAACCAATGAATAGTTGCCCAGAGTCCCCAGTCATACATCCTTGAGTGAGTTTATAGGAATACAATGCAATCTTAGATACTGGTATTCCGAAGCATGCAGTGGAAGTGTGCAGGGTCCGTAACCTTGTTGATTTATTAAGCTATTGACAAGAATAATGACACTCTTTCAATGGGTTTGGTTCTTAAAAGAACTGTAGTTGCCTTTGGTAAACTGTTTCAGGTACTGCCTGACAAATTAAGCACTGGACTGTCCCGGGTTCTGTCATGCGAAGCACTGAACAGATGGGCACTGGCCTCTACCGGACTGGCTGGCTGTAGCATAAGACAGTTGAAACACAGGACAGTCTAAGAACTGAACTGTCATAGCACAGGTTGAAGACACATTGAGTTGAAAAAAACTGGACTGGCTACATTAGAGAGTAAGCAGACAATTCAGATCTTTGTATCAAGTGTAGTATAATTGTGTAGACTGAATGTCCAGTTTTACACCTGCTGAGGAATGTTTCCCATGATTCATTAGCACCAATGTATTGCAGGAATGTGGTTTGTTGCATTCCTCAGGTCACTGAGGTCACTATTAAAACCTCACCCTGGAATATCAGAATTGGCGCCCAAATCTTGCATACCTCAACACTAAAATATGCAAAAATTTGTTGAGGCACACTAAAACATGCATAATACAGTTACAGAGCACTGATAGTATATGCCTAAATTTGTCATGGACTACAAAATTGCCTCATTGAGACAATGGACATATCTTGCTAGCTCCATGTGCAAGTTTTGTATGGAATTGCAACTGGATAATTGCATAACACGCTTAATTGCACATTTTCGGCATTCAGAGTTACTGTGCAATTAAGTGGGTTCGACTTTATTGAAAATAATTTAGTAACGGTAAAATTTGCATGTTTATCTAAAAGAATTTTCTGTACTGTCGAATCGCTTATTTGCACAGTGACTCTGCAAGCCGAACATGCAATTATTCGGTCACAATTCCATACAAAAGGTGAGCATGAGGCTTGAAAAATATGTGCATTTATCTGGTTTGTGCAATTAAGTGGGTTCGATGGTATATGTGTATGGTTAATGTATCATCTGCATTGTATATCCTGGTAAATCACCACCTCTGCCACAGTTATGTACTGAAAATGCATAAAATTATAAATGTAAATATCTGCAGTGTATTTTGCATAACCAATTTTTGTAATAATTTTTTTAAATTTTATGTATTCTTCATAATGTGTATCATGCTGCACTTTGTATGTTGATTTATGAACAAAAAATTTTGCAGAAAGATTTATGCCATTTCCTTTATGCACAAATTCTGAAACAAATCTGACAGAGTAATTATGCAGTTAATTCTTGCAAACAGGTTTATGCAGCTATTTTACAAAATCGTAATAATAGAAATTTCGCAGCCAACAATGTCATCAAAAGACAAATGCGAGTAACACATCACAGAGGAGGATGAATGTCTTATCAGAATGAGGGAACGGCAAGACAACCAAGTGGATAAAATGATCGAAGCAATGGAAATTACTGAAAGCTCGCAAACCGGCGTGTTTAACGTTTGTAATGCCAGATAGATTTGTCTACCATGATGCACCTTTCACTATGAGAAGCATTTCAACAATGTCATCACCAGACAAACGTGAGTGGTACAACACAGTGGTGAATGAATATCTCATCAGAATGATGGAGTGGCAAGACAACCAAGTGGATAAAACGATCAAAGCGATGGAAATTACCGAAAGCCTTTAAACCGACATGTTAAATGTTTCTAATGACCGTCAACTGGCAGATGATTTTATGGATGATGTGATGAAAGCCATGGCAAGTCCTGAAAGTGCGATAGACCATATCTACAATGCTTTAAAGGCAGCTGCTGAAAATGAACCTGAACTTTTCAACGCTATGGAAAAGTAGGCCGATTTTATTGAACACGTATGCGCAAATAACACAGGTCTGCGATGGAAAAATTGTCTGAGATTGAATAACTGATTTTTATAGTATTTTTAGCGCTGATTACGGGAAAAATAGTTTAAAAAATTCCATCACGTATAGTTTTTTTACAATTTAATGTATATTTTTGACAATTTAGTGGTTTTGAATGTAAATAGTTATATATAATTAAATTTGTTCAAGTAAGAAAATATATATATTTTATATAAGCGGTTCTAATTTGCTTATAAATAACTTAAATAAAGCAATTTAGAAAAGTTACAAGCTTATTTGATTGAAATAGCCCTTCTCACACTGAACTGACTGTAGAGAGAAAGTCTTGTAGATCCAAAAAAAGTACTACTTCCACCACTTCATAACAAATTGGGCTTGATGAAGAAGTTTGTTAAGGCATTGCCAAAAGAAGGGGAAACTTTTATCTATCTTTGTGAGCAGTTTCCTGGCTTATCCGAGGCAAAGCTAAATGAAGGTATATTTGTCGGACCTGACATCAGAAAACTCCTCAGGGATACCAATTTTGAGACCAAAATGGAAACTAAAAAAAGCAGCATGGTTATCTTTCAAACAAGTTGTAACTAGTTTTCAAGGAAATAAAAAGGACACAAACTACAAATTAATCGTCGCTGACATGGTGAAAAACTTTATGAAGCTGAGTTGTAGCATTAGCATAAAAGTTCATTTTCTTCATTCACACCTTGACTACTTTCCTGAAAATCTTGGTGCTGTCAGTGAGGAACAGGATAAAAGGTTCCATCGAGACATTAAGGAAATGGAAAGATATCAAGGAAGGTGGAATGTCAACATGATTGCGGATTACTGCTGGATCCTGAAAAGAGATGATCATAACCGTGTCTATAGTAGGAAGAGCACTAAAAGATATTTTGATGGAAAGCGAAAGCACTACTAGTATGACTTGTAATTCTGTGCCAATACATGTTTTTCAATGTTCTGTTTTGTTAATATAAATTGATGCACCACTTACCAATTTTTTAATAAAGAACTTCAGTAAAAAATAATGTTAAAAATTCTGTTTCAATGAGTTTTTACCCAAACTGCGTATCTAATTTGCAAGAGAACCTGACGTGATAGAATAAAACGGATTTCATATTTGAAATCAGCACCCAAAAATACATATAAATTATTTTTCAAAGCTAAAACAATTTTTGAAAACAATTTATTGCAGACCTGTGTAATGCTTTGTTGTTTGAGACACTCCTTAATATGGACATAAAATGCGCTTCATCTTCAATGTTAAGGGGTTTGATGACATTGTTCAAGTCGGTGGACAACTGGCAGATGACCCTTGGTCCCCAAAACCAGGACCTTTGAGCAATCCTGACTTTAATGGCAGTCCATTGCCTGTAGCCCCATGGTCCCCCCTCAGCCTAGACACTTCAAACCAGCCCTCTGAGATTGTCGAAAGTGCATTTTCACTGAAACCTGGTCCTTCAAATTCACCTCAATACACTAGTGAGCCTTCATCGACACCACTGCTTGGTCCATGTCCATGAAAACCACAAGGTTGTTCTTTTGAGATTGCTGATGAAATGTGCCTTTCACCTTGAGAGACATTTCAAGCTGAATGTAGGCCCACCGTTGCTGATAATAAAAGCTAATAACGTGATTGAGGAACTAATTCTAGATGAATAAATACCATATTCCACCACACAGCACTGATAGTAGCACGAGTATTGCCCAAGTATAGTGCAAAAATATTTAATAATTACTGGTATTTTGAATTAAAATGTTTAGTTGATGATAATATTAGCTCATGATATGAGCATGGAACCCTTTTTAAGGCAATTGTAGTAAATTTCTCCAACAGGCATTGATAATGGCATGAGTATCAACCATGCATAAGGTAAAAATAACTAGCGATATTTTGTAATTAAATGTATATCTGATTTTCCACTTTTAATTCAAAAATTTGAATTAGCCGCCGTCTTTATTGGTAGTCATCTTGTGACGCCACAAAATAGTGACAATGATTTAATTTATCGTTTTGGGATTGTAATTGGGTCATATATGGAGGTGGTGGGGTAATTAGGTCAACGAGGGGTCAGCAGGTGTGGTAATTAGGTCAGCGAGTGGTGATGTTACCTCCCACCGGAAAGCACCACCCACTTGGCACTGGTTGGGTGTATTACTCAAATTTAATAATCGATTAAGTGATTACTCATGCTAAAAATGTCAAACTCATTTTGATGTCATTTTTGTTTTCAATTACTACTTGCATTGTTCTTACCTTTGAACGAACAAAGCATTCAAATCACGCCAAAACCATAAAAAAATCCAAAAACATTTTAAACCTTCCCACCTTTGGTTATTTTAGTTCAAAAAAACACGTCTGGATTCACAAAAGACGTCATAGTTTGGTCATATTGATGATAAACAAATCATTAATTAAGGGTACGTCATATTTATGACCAAAAATGATAAACAAAACTTCATCTGAAAATGAATATAAATTAATCGACGTTATTTTCAAATCACTTCTAGCCATTTTAAGGTCGGTAGTGTTATTTTTCAACCGTTGCTTTTTATTTTAAGTGGCCATATTAAGATATCGTGTCTAACCTTACAGGGGTTACTACTCTAACACTGCATTCTACAAACTCACTGTGAGACTAATATAGCCCCAGCTAAGGTCAATCTATAACGAAATATTAAATCCGTGTTTAACCTTACCAGGCGCCCAAAATAGGAAGTTAAAATGACTTCCTTTCGTGACACATGTAAATTTACCCACATTGAAAAGATATATAAAAATTAGATATATATAGGGTGAACAAAAAGTCTTTCTCTTTCCCAAATAACTTTTATACTAATGCAGATAGAAAAATTCTGTGAGTACATGTCTTTAAGAAGTCAGGAGTGCTCTATTGAAAGGTGCAAAAACATTTTACCTTCGATCATGCCCCGATTATTCACACAGGAAGTACATGATGGAAGCAAAATAGACATATGGTCCCAATTTGAAGGTTGGCGAGCAAGTCGATTTTAGTCTAAATCCATTGCATCCCAAAATGAATTTCCCAAGGAAATGTAACAAATCACGTAACTGTTTGCTTTACACATATAGTGATTTATTTTAAACAACAAATAACAGTTGAATGAAATTCCCATTCATTTTGGCAACTTGCTCTTTAAAACTAAAATATGTGACTGCATTGACCAGCATGGTCAACTCACCTTAACGAAAAAGTAGCAAGTGATTTATTGCTCATGAATCATAAAAGCTCAATAATATCATTAGTTGATGCCCCGGCCCTGCTATTTAATTTCAAAAAGTGACCAAAATGAAGTAGTAAATTCAAAATTGCTACCTACCAGCTGGATGGGTTGATTTTGACCCTTACAGAAAATCATAATAACATTGCTATCAAAGCAATGATCTGTATCCAAGGAGTTGTAAATTGCACGGGCCTCATAATTACGTTCATCCAATTCTTGATGAAAGTGCAAATGGTATGGATGGAAATGATTTGCATGGAGCACATTCAACACAGAAGACTGGCTAATACCAAAATCCCTAGAAAGAGCCCAGGTGCTGATATGCAGATTAACAGCAACTGCTGCAAGTATGGCTAAGTTTATACCTTCAATGGTTTGGTTGCTGTGCGAGGTCGACCAGAACGTCGATGGCATGAAACACTACCTGTTTCACGAATAGCTAAGTGTTGAACTATTTGGATGTCGACGATGGGGATACATTTGTTCATACAATCTAACCCTGGCACCAACATAAGCATTGCTCCTGCCATACAAAAACACAATATCTCCCATCTCATTCACATGATATTCAGTCATTTTTTTGTTAGCTTTTTTATGAATAATTTTCATGAAATTGAAATTATCACTAATTCCCGTTTCCAATGGATTTAGACTAATTTCGACGTGCCCTACAATTTTTAAATTGGGATCATATGTATGTCTATTTTCCCATGTATGCACCTTATATGGCTTTTCCCATATATGGGCCTTATATGGCTTTTCCCATATATGGGATTATATGGCTTTTCCAATATATGTGCCGTACATGGTTTTTACCATATTTGGGCAGTACATACGTAGCTTCCCACATATATGAGCCGTATTTGGCTTCCCACATATATATGGGCCATACTATATGGATTTTTTCATACGTCCTTTCCACAACATCCTTTCCATATCTTAAGAATGTTCTTGCAAGAAGCGCAAATAGCTAAGAGGTTAGGGTGTTGAGCCAGTAATTAGAAGGTTGCAGGTTTACTTCCAATGAACACATTTTTAATGCGTAATGTATGCATACTATATTTTATAAATTATATATTATATATTATATATACTTTATATAAATATATTATATATATATTTATAAATTATATACCAAATAATATATAAAAATATATAACATTTTATTGTGGGTAGAAATGATTGTATATGTACCCAAATTGTACAGACTTCGGTCTAATTGGTTAACTTGGTTGTTATGCGACTTGGTCCAGGTAGTATAAATGCTGCTACCTGTCCCATCTACAGTCAGATAGTCTTTTCCTGTCTCCTTCACAGTGCTCGTCTCGTAGAAATAAAGAATTATGGGCGAGAGGGTTATTTTCTTCTTTCAATTTTGTGATACAGTTTCACCCCCGTGTTCCCGCCATAAAGTTCAGGGAGCGAGGTCGTTCGACCTGCAAAGGATGGAGCGAACTTTGACCTCGTACTCGAGACCCAGGGGGTCGAAATTGCGCCATCCTCGGCAATTATGCATCGGCCACAGATATGCAAATTGGCGCGATGATGAAATCTTGCCGAAATGGGGAATAGGCTACATTCCATACATTTTGGCATGCCAATTGCCAGATAAGGAGGGTGGAAACCAAGATTCAGGGAGAATGAAGACGGGCTCCAACGAAAGAAGATCACCACCACAAGAAGAAGTGAATCGGGTTTATGCTTTTTATGTATACCGTTTCTCCAAGTTGGGAAATCTATTTGTAGAAAATATTTAGTTGGGAAAATAAATATTCCTTGTCATGCAACAGTGTCTTACAAATTTAAGCATCCGCACCAAAAATTACAATGATGTTTTACGACATTTTTTTGTTCCTAAAGACGTAACGTTTTGGTCCTCATGCAGGATCGACGTCAGATTTCAGACGGAGATTTTGACGTCAATTTTTCGGTTTTTCGAAAAAATGACGTTCTTCTGACTAGCAAAAATTGTTTTTATCACTGTCGTATGATTTATAGGATAATATTGCATTTCTCAATTTTTTCCTGCACTTTCGAGTCAGCAAACCTTGCTGTTGTCAATCTCAATTCTGTTAAGAGCAGTATAGTACATCCAAATCTAGCTGTACATCAAAAGTTAAACCTTCTAAAGTTTCCGGTTGCAGGCGTTTCTTAAATTGACATGGCCTTATACTATATACAGTTTCAAAGTGTTCACAATTTCACGGCTTGCTTTCGTATAAAAATTGGAACCTCGAGGGATCTGTGCCTTACAGTAATGTCAATGACAGCAACTTAGATTTTTGAACAACCCATTGTCAGTTGAATGGTTTGATTCGATTTCCTACGACGCGTCGGGTGAACACATACATATCGTAATTGTCATCGATAAAATGGTTGCATTTTTAGCCTCACATCACCCTTTCAAAGGCGGATGCCAACTTAAATCCGAGACCCACATTACATTTAGGGGAAAGTGGAAAGCATTAGGACACTTTTTACCAAAACATTTTTTTCGCATCATATCCTGAAATATAAAATGTGGTTTAACTAAGCGGCTGCTATTAAACATTTTATCGAGCGACTCAAGTAGCAATTGGAAACACAAATGACATCAAAAATAATGTAAGTATTGTTCGTTTTTTTCATAAAACACGTCATTTTTTGGTCATTTTTATTACCAAAAATGACCGAAACATTACCTCTATGACGCAGTACCACCTGATAACGTCTAGTTCCTCATTCTCCCCCCCCCCCACCTCATCCCCCCCTGCTCCAGCTAAAGGAGGTGGGGAAGAGTTGAGAACAGTGCTTAAATACACCCTCGCCAAAGTGGGAGAGGGGGTTATATCATCATGCATTTTCAGCATCCCCTATTTTTCATAAAATTACTATGATGCAATTATACGTTATTTTAGTAAAAAAAAGACGTCCTTATTGTCCTTGGTCCTAAAGACGTCATTTTTTTTTGTCAAAAATGACGTCCTCGGTAAGGTCATTTTGACATGGAAATTGCCTAAAGAAACTTAAATTGCATCGAAAGTAATTACATTCAATAAAAGCGATATGTTTCTATTTATTTTGCAATAATATATGCATTAATTAGCAACAGATAAAAAAATCTGCAACAAAATATTTAGGATGTTTTATAGTTGTAAATAAATGTATTTTAGATTAAATATCTCCAACCAATATCCACTATAGATCTGTTTAATAATACAGTGGTACCTCGAGATACGAGTGCCCTGACATACGAGATATTTGAGATACGAGCCGTCGAGCGAGCGAAAT
>JAUJYV010002902.1:0-11305 GCA_033995625.1 Ophyiulus pilosus | reverse complement strand
TTTCGCTTAACGAGTGTTTCGCATAACGAGCGAGACTCCGGAACCAATTATGCTCGTTATGCGAGGTTCCACTGTATCAAGAAGCCACGGATACGCTGGCTATCACTGGCAACAATTTATCTCCCGCAGAATGGAGCGAGTTTCAATAAATGTACACTTTCAATATATTTGCGAAGTTCAATAGCGAATAACCTCCTTTTAATTGACCATAGTTTGGGAAAAAGTGCGAGGGTTCGTTACCAGGTCAAGGTCGGTTGAAATTTTTACGGATGGGAGAAATTCCCTAAGTGGCGGCTCTTCCAGAGGAGAGAGGCTAGGCCCGCACTGGTGATTTTTTTTCGAGGGCGACTAAACTATTTGATCGCCCAAGGCTTGTAGCCTCTTTGTCTTCATGATGATACCCCAAAATTTCCCCCAATGAGTTAGGGATATCAAGAAGCCACCGATACACTGGCTATCACTCTCAACAATTTAATCTCCCGCAGAATGGAGCGAGTTTCAATATATTTGCGAAGTTCGATAGCGAATAACGCTTTTCATTTTGATAATTAAATTCATTTTGTTATTTAATTAAAAATATATTATGAATCATGAATGATTGCGATAAAATGCTACATCAAATGATTTACTGAAAATAATCTGAATTTTTATAAAAGCCTTGCGGGGAACCCGTGAAAACATTCTGCAGAACTCAGGATGTATACTGCTGGTCTATACTTAGGGCACCAGGATAGAAACCTATTAATTTTTGTGTTTGGACACCAGAGGTCTCCCTAGGTCCTCTTGAGGGCGAAGGGTGATATGAGGCGGTTGTTCCATGCGGCACATTAATGCGCATAAATCCTATAGGAAGCCATTTTCACTCTCCATTTAATTTGCATGAATTAACCTTAATTTTACGGCGTTATTAGCGTGGAGTGGCTTACGAGTGGCCACCGATAGTAGAACTATTATTATTAGTATTATTATTGATCCCCGCGGATGCCTTAATTACGCGTTACGAGAGTGTAGTTCTGAAGAAAAATGTTTATGATGAATGCAAATCGTGGTTCCCTTATTTGCATAGCGGTGACGAGGACAATTTGCCTACGAATCTTCAAGTTTTTGTCATTTAAGCCAGTGGTAAAAGCCATATTAATTTGAGAGCCATTCGAGTAATCATGCACCACCGGGGGGCTCCACTGTCGAGGGCGCGTTTGGAAGCCCCCTTTCCCTCTCAAATGTATCCGTTAAGTCCGGCACAACATTTAATCTAATCGTGCAAGGCGTTGAATCGTAAATGTTAAACCTACTTCTCACACGTCTGTCTCACTTAAGCAATTTTGTTGGAAAAGGAACGGATGACAGATGAGACATGCTTATTTCGCTTGGGCGCTCCGGCATAAGTCGCTGCTTCCGACAGGTGGCGCCCCGGGCGCTGTCGCGTCTCACAATTGGGAAACTGTCTTAAAACTGAAGTTGTACATACATCAGTGACACGATTTCAGCAGCCGGTGTTTAGGTAGCACAGGTAGCACAACCGACATAAGGGACACATGATGAAACCTGAGCCTCCGACCTACATGTACCATATTTTACGGACTATAAGACGCTACAGACTATAAGATGCTACGGACTATAAGACGCACCTTAATTTTTAAGCAATTTTTTATAGCCCGCATCATATGAATACCTTATGAGTATAAGACGCACCTGAATTTTGGAGGCAATTTTTTGAAGAAAAAAGTGCGTCTTATAGTCTGTAAAATACGGTACCTACTTTGAAATGCTTCAAGGACGCACCTTCTCAATAACAGGGAATTCCCCTGTTTACCCTCCCATTCAATTCAAATTTATTACCCTATAGTCAGCATTGGTATGCCATGTGGCAGGGGGTATTATAATAATACGAAGTTACACAAATATACAAAAGGTCACATAGGTTATCTATAAACACAAATACAGGGAAAGCACATAAATGGTCACCCTTGGGTCAGTCGAACCCTATTGGGGAAGAGAATTTCTGCAAGCTTGGGATCACCCTTTGCGAGAGAATTCCACCTGCGAACTGTGAGTGGGAAGAAAGACCAAAAGTATGGATCCCAATGAGCTCGAATGTCCCAGTTTCGATACCGAGGATTTTTAGTACTCGATATTTTGCTTTCGATATTCTACCCATATCGATACTTGAACGTAAGTCGATCGTACGAGTAAATGTCGGAGGGCCTTCGCTGCTCCACGCAGTGCATTCGGTGGTGGATACAATGATTTTTCTCCTTATTTACCAATTATCCAATTTTCCAAAAATAATTTTCAACTTAATGGTACTTAACAAGGATTAAAATCATCGCGGCACAGCGGTTGAAAAAATTGAAATGCAAGGTGATATGGATGTTCAGTGAATTTGCCCGGTAAAAAATTCTAGCATATTTCAAGGATTTCAAGACTATTCCTGGACACCCTGCCAATTCAACGCCTACACAAAACCCAACACTTAATTTTGGTTTCAGAAAAATTTCTAGCTGTCTTCCATCCCAAAATTAAATTCATTCGCAGAGCTCTCATATAAAATGCTATCCAATCGAATCAAATATATAAAGATATATTACAAAAAAAGTAAAGGAAGAAGAGGATGTGACAACTTCCCCTTCAACATACGTATCTTTGAATTTCGGTTTCATTTTAGGCTTATTTGACATTAAAAGCAAATACAATTTTTTTACCTACTTGAGTTTTGGATTTGGAACCAAATTTTTATATTATTATTATTATGATCATTTCCTAAGAAAATCTACTTTTCAGTTTTGGTCATCCTTCGAGAGCTGAATTTCAAGAGTCCCTCTTGTGGTGTTTCATCAAAAACAAGAAACCGGAAATTAAACAAACGTGCGCAGGAAGCTACAATTTAAAGAAGTTCCATATCAAATATTTTAGCCGTTGAATATAATTGCATCTGATATGTTGAAAAACTAACATTTTAAAAATTTATTATATACGGAAACCTCCTGATGCATGTTGTCTTTCGGTTAAAAAACATCCGGTCTTAATTCTGAAGACTTTCTTGGTTCCAAGATGATTTCAGTTGTTCGCATATGGTTACACCCCATATCTGAAGGGCCATATTCAGCAGAAATGTTAAACATGAAACTTGTTAATATTGGAATGGGGATCCGTGCAATGGCACG
Source organism: Ophyiulus pilosus (assembly GCA_033995625.1). Classification (NCBI taxonomy): domain Eukaryota; kingdom Metazoa; phylum Arthropoda; class Diplopoda; order Julida; family Julidae; genus Ophyiulus; species Ophyiulus pilosus. Next base: position 8,141 of record JAUJYV010002902.1, on the reverse strand, counting down.
CAAGCGGCATGGTGGCGCTTCGGTCGACCATCTTTCAAGATGTCAACCGAATTGACGGGGATCTGTGAGATGGCACGGTGGCGCTTCGGTCGACCATCTTTCAAGATGTCAACCGGATTGATGGGGATCCGTGCGATGGCACGCAAGCGACACGATGGCGCTACGGTCGACCATCTTTCAATTCAAGATGTCAACCGAATTGATCGGGATCCTTATGATGGCAAGCAAGCGGCACGGTGGCGCTATGGTCGACCATCTTTCAAGATGTAAACCGAATTGATGGAGATCTGTGAGATTGTACGCAAGTGGCACGGTGGCGCTTCGGTCGACCATCTTTCAAGATGTCAACCGAAATGATGGGGATCCTTGCGATTTGCACGCAAGCGGCACGGTGGCGCTACGGTCGACCATCTTTCAAGATGTGAACCGAATTGATGGAGATCTGTGAGATTGTACGCAAGCGGCACGGTGGCGCTTCGGACGACCATCTTTCAAGATGTCAACCGAATTGAAAAGCGATGGTTTTCGATTAAAAAGCGTATTTTAATATGAGGCGGCAATTTGAAAAAAGACGCCTGTTGGGACAGGAAGGAATTTCCCTTTATTTTCCTTTCAAACGATTGTTATTCGAGCTATATGTATATACGAGCATCTCCTTTTTTTCGCAAATATTTGAACGATCAACTCTTCAATTTGGCGCATATTTCTCATACTGGCGAAGAATTCCACTCGCCTTATTGATTTACGTCAAATTACGTACCAGGCTTAAGTTGGTTTTGACGTAGGATGGCGCTGCCGTTCCCCGCTTCTCCCCCTAGAAGCAAACAGTGGACTCCAAGAAAGGAGGATTATGAATGAGTAGCAAACCCTTTGTTTGTTTGTTTGTTTGTTGATTTTTAACGTTGGCCTATTTCTGCAACACGAGGGCTAAACCCCAACGCCATGGGATGAGCTTTCATCACCTACCTGGGAATTTTGCCTACGAGGGGGGACTTCCACCCCCTCTCTCGACCTCTCTCGAGGGGGTCTTTAACGTGCAACAATCAACGCCAGACCTCGGTTTAAACTCTCATCCGAAAGAGCCGTCGCTCAGGGAATTTCTCCCATCCGTAAAAATTTCCACCGACCTCGACCGGGGAGCGAACCCCGCAACTTAGGATCGAGAGGCGAGCACGTAACCCACTCGACCACCGGCGTCGGCTTTGAGGCGGGTGATCCTAAGAAGGAGGTGCTGACGAGATCTTATCTAAAAGAAAAATCAACTTTGACGAAATCTTAGCTGAAATAATATTCATTAACTTCTTGTTAACTGCTGAATAATGTAATCTGTCTGGCATCTTTGACCTGTATGGCTCTTTGTCCTAAATTCACACACACCTTACTACTTTAAGGGGCACCAAGTTGGGTGTGGGGATTCAATTCCTGACCATGTTGGTTATTCTGACTGGTTTTCGGGGGTTTTCAGTTTCTAAGCAAACGCCGGGTTAGTTCCTCTAAAGATCGGCTGCTCCGTGCTCCTCCGGAAGTCCTCCATCTTTAAATTTTACTATTTCCTTTTTCCTTTCCCTGACCGGAGCATATAGTATATAGGTCCATCCCTGCTAGGGCGTCCAATTCGGGTATCATCGAGTACCCGGGTATTTGACCGATGCTGGTGGTCGAGCGGGTTTCGTGCTTGCCTCTCGATCCTAAGTTGCGGGGTTCGCTCCCCGGTCGAGGTCGATGGGAATTTTTACGGATGTGAGGATGATTAGGCGTCTTTAAAACGTAAATAAAAACAACAACAAAACAAGATGGGAATGATATTGAAGTTAACAAATTTTTACGAATGGACCTTACAAATTAACTTGCAATGTTACCGTTACAACTGATACATGCAGTCATGATGATGGTGTGATTACACTCATCAACTTCGTGTTCGTTACATGAAATCTCTTCAGTGTCAGTGAAGAAAATTATCAGGCGCTGTGCCGGGAGTTTTTCTATCCGCTTTGACTCCGAGCGGAGATGAAATCAGTTACGCATCTAATACGTAAAGTATGCGTGTAAATGGACCTTAATGATTCGCTAAAGTTAATTATTATAAAGAAAACATTTTATCTGTTGACTATGTTGAATATTGTTTGCCATAAGTTGAAAAATGTTGAAGGATACTAGACTAGACCATGACAGAATCACATTTGGAGATTAAATGTAACCTACATCCAACTCCATATTTCTACTTGCATCCGTGATCTAAAGTTAATCTTTTTTTATTCTGTGTTTAGGAAAATATGAGAGTGAAGTTACGTGTTTCTGGAGGCCATCGTGGTGGTCATTGCTAAATTCGGATTTAAATCGAGATGACTGGGGATGACATAGCACTTCCGGGAACAGTAAAATGTCTTCCGCAGTTCGCACCGGACTGCGTCGTGGGACGTAAGCTTCACTGCAGTGCACGGAAGTTTCATTGCAAACTTGCAAGCTTCACTGCAATATTCGTAAGTTTCACTGCAATGCTCGTAAGTTTCACTGAAATACTCGTGAGTTTCACCGCAATACTCGTGAGTTTCACCGCAATGCTCATGAGTTTCACCGCAATACTGGTAAAGTTTCACTGCAATACTCGTGCAATGTACGTAAGCAACCCTGCAATACACGTTTGCATCACTGAAAACTTGCAAGTTTTACTGCAATACACGTTAGCTTCACTGCAGTGCTCGTAAGTTTCACTGAAATACTCGTGAGTTTCACCGCAATACTCGTGAGTTTTACCGCAATACTCGTGAGTTTTACCGCAATACTCGTGAAGTTTCACCGCAATACTCGTGAGTTTCACCGCAATATTGATAAAGTTTCACCGCAATACTCGCAAGTTCCACTACAATACTCGTGCAATGTACGTAAGCAACCCTGCATTACACGTTTGTATCACTGAAAACTTGCAAGTTTTACTGCAATACACGTTAGCTTCACTGCATTGCACGTAAGTTTCACTACAAACTAGCAAGCTTCACTGCAATACTTATAAGTTTCACTGCAATGCTCGTAAGTTTCACTGCAATACTTGTGAGTTTTACTGCAGTGCACAAAAGTTTCACTACAGACTAGCAAGCTGCACTGCAATGCTCGTGAGTTTCCCTGCAATACACGTTATTTTCACTGCAAATCACGTAGTTTCACTGTATTGCACATAAGCTTCACTGCAATGCACGTAAATTTCACTGCTATGAAAGTAAGTTTCACTGTATTGTACGTAGGCTTCACTGCAATTATTCGTATATGTTTTGTACATGTTTTTAGACATGTGGGCATTTATGGAACGACATGATATGACATACTTGTACAAATGGGCACGTGTAATTTTAAAACCTGGGCATGACAATCTTATCCCCACTCAACGGAAATGTGCCGGAAGTCGATCGGAGGTATGAAAATACATAACAACCGACAGGGTTGATGGATTGGCCGAGAAAATGCCGGACGTGTGAACCTTCCCAGAGGGGGCGCTAGTTCGCTGTCGAGGGGAGGGCGCCAGTCCACCCCTTGGCACATCCTCGTGTAAAAACAGATGTTGACAACGGTCAAGTGACCTTTATGCGTTGACTGCCGTGACGTCACTTGGGAACCAAAAACGTTGGAACGTATTGGCATGGAGCAACGTCATTGGTCGATGATCTGCAGGCGGAGAAGCAGGAAACGGGAGCGTCACCTGACGGCGCCGGAGAGCGACGCACGCGGTCGCCATTCGGGGGTCCGACACCGGAGTTGAAGGTGTCACAGCTGTCCAGCCCCCAAAAGGCCAGCGACAAACTCACTTTGGGTGCCGGTTTCTGGGACCTTTCAACGAAGGACCTTTGCTGTTTTCCATTCTCCCTGATTTGGGCCCCTTCTTCTACGTCTTCCCCAACGACGGTTCCTCGGAGTGCCCTCAGAGTACCCTCAGAGTACCACCCTACCTCACCCCAATTTTTTGTGACATCTCAAAGTGACTTACGTTCGTGTTTCCTGTTCAACTTACCAGTTGGGTCACATGACAGTTATGATATTGATCTCATGACAGTCGTGCTTCGGGACACTGTCCACCGCCAGTCCGTCTCCAGGACCAGGGTCTCCAGGACCAGGGTCACAAGGAGGACCCAGGAGGATCAAGGGATGATAAACTGGCTCCGGCATCGTTAAATTAGTTCGTGAGTCATCCATCACTTCGATTACATGACTGTCAAGATAGTGATCTCATGACAGTCGTACTTCGGGGCCCTGTACAACCCTAGCCCGTCTTCAGGACCCAGGACCAGGGTCTCGGGAGGACCCAAGGAGGATCAAGGTGTGAAAAACTGGCTCCGACACCCACATGACCACCGACGTTTCGTCTCAGACGTCCTTAAGTTGACCACATGACAGTCGGGACATCGATCTCATGACAGCCTTACATTCGGACACTGTCCACCACTAGTCTCCGAGCCAGGAGTAGAGCCAGGGCCTCCAGGAGGACTGAGAGGAGGACCGCCAAGTGGTGCCACGAAAATTCGGCGGCTTCGCCACGGGGACCACAGCGTCGCAAGCAAGCGCGGCTGCGGCTGCGGCGGCCGCCGGAGTCCGTCTCCGGACCGGTCGGACCTCGGAGCAGGAATTCTCCCAGAAGAGGGGCGGGCCCTTCGCCACCCCACGGGACGTCCCGGGGACGGTGGCGCCGAGGGGAATACAGATTCGAGTCGTCGAAGAGGGTTTAAAGACGACTGACGACAGAGGGGGTGACGGTGGTGCCAACGAGACGCCGCCGGCGGTGAATCGCAGTCCGGGCGTCGCCAAGGGGCCCTCGGGCGGTTGGGCGAACGGGGGCGTCTCCGCCATCCCGAATGGCGAAACCTCCAATGACGCGATTTCCAAAAATCTCGCCAATATGAACGGTGGAAGTGGTGATTGCGGTGGTGTTGGTGGTGGTGGTTCCGACACGACGGCCACCAAAGCCGAAATCTCGAGGGGCGCCCCCTCCGACGCCGCTGCCGCTGCCAAGCGCCGCTTCTTGGATCCCCGTGCCGCAGCCTCCACCGACTTTGGATTCGGTGCCGCGGCACAGGACCGCATTTTGCCACATCGGAGGCGTTCTGTGGCCGCTTCCGCCGCCGACAGAAACCTCGTACTGGTCTCCAGGGAACAACTGTACTCCACCGGCGCCGCCAACGGGGCCGCAGCCGCCGCAGCTGCAGCGTTGGGCACACCACCCAGAAATAGGCACAGGGCCTCTGCCAGCAGGGAAGACGGGCGGAATAGCCTCTCACAACCATCCAGGATGAACCTAAGGTAATTCAACTTTTAGCTGTAAAATACTTCGGGGATGCTTCGGGTCACTTTTTGGTGTCTTTTTTTTGGAATTCTGTAAAAGTGTTTAGTAATTGGGACCCGAAATCGAGCAGGTCAAACTTCCTCTGTCCGAATTTGGCATCTGATTAACAGGTGCAGGGATATTCCCAAAATTCCCATTTATGTCCCAAAGTTACCCCATCGTGTGGGGAATCATGTTGCGGAGTACCGTGTGGGTTAATTTTGGGGCCAGGTCATTTTTAGAGGCATATCCCTAGTGGAAACACTATATAGGGCCCTACATGTTCGTATTTGATGTTTTCCATATGTCTGAAAATATCTTAATGTCCATGGAGTTCAAATACTCAAAAATGTGAATATTAACATAATACAAGGTTGGCAGTTGTTTTAAACCTTTCTCCGCTAAAAAATTAAACAGAAATGCTTGGGTCCCTACTTTGCAATGGTTCCTTTTCAAGGGTTCCTTTGCAAGGGTTTCTTTGCCAAAAAAATACAGACGAAATACGATCAAAATTGCAGAAACTCAAGTTTACGTGCATTGCGGTGAAGCTTAGGTGCGTTGCAGTGAAGTTTACGTGCATTGCAGTGAAGCTTACGTGCGTTACGGTGAAGCTTAGGTGCATTGCAGTGAAGCTTACGTGTATTGCAGTGAAGCTTACGTGCATTGCAGTGAAACTTACATGCGTTGCAGTGAAGCTTATGTGCGTTGCAGCGAAGCTTAGGTGCATTGCAGTGAAGCTAACGTGCGTTGCAGTGAAGCTTAGGTGTATTGCAGTGAAGCTTATGTGCATTGCAGTGAAGCTTGCGTGCGTTGTGGTGAAGCTTAGGTGCATTGCAGTGAAGCTTACGTGTATTGCGGTGAAGCTTACGTGTATTGCAGTGAAGCTTACGTGCATTGCAGTGAAGCTTACGTGCATTGCAGAGAAGCTTACCTGCATTACAGTGGAGCTTACGTGCATTGCAGTGAAGCGTACGTGCATTGCGGTGAAGCATACGTGTATTGCAATGAAGCTTACGTGCGTTGAGGTGAAGCTCAGGTGCATTGTGGTGAAGCTTACGTGCATTGCAGTGGAGCTTACGTGCATTGCAGTGAATCTTAGGTGCGTTGCAGTGAAGCTTACATGCATTGCAGTGGAGCTTACGTGCATTGCAGTGAAGCTTACGTGCTTTGCAGTGAAGTTTACGTGCTTCGCAGTGAAGCTCACGTGCATTACGGTGAAGCTTACGTACAAAAAGTATTTTAAAGTCCTTTTTACCAGTTTTACCAAATAAATTAGTCGATTTTTATGGTTCTGATGTAGTCTTTCGCTGTTATTTAACTACCATTCAAATGTTAATTATTTTAATATTAATGTTATTTTTTAGTTCCTCCCGCGGATCGTTGTATTACGAAAGTGAGGAAAAGAAGCGTGCGGTTCGACTGCGGCACATGTCCACAAAACAAGAAAGCTACGACACACTACATCACAATGCAACTCAGGTAAATATATGATTAATTAATTACCGATTAAAACCACTTTTGTTACTTTGGAGACTATAAATTGCACTAAACATTTCAAACAATAGTATATTGTTTGAACGAATGAAGTCTAGCATAAAATCGATTCGCCTTCGAACATGTACAGGTAGTTTCATAATTTTACACGAATTTTTTTTTGCTTTACGTTTTTATAAAATGAATGGAAATTATTGATTTCAAAATATTAGAGGCAGCCGAACAAATCATAAAAAAATTGGTTGGATTTTTTTTTTGGATTTTCATTGGAAAAGGTCATTTTTATGGATTATCTATAGTTAGAGGACCAAGTCAAATGGAGTCAACCCTCCTCTTTACGAATATGGTAAAACACAAAAAAAAACAGGCATCACAAATTAAAATGGCAGTTATTTATTAGAATATGCTGAATTTAAAATATTGGTAAGTCACCAGAAAATGACTGAAGAGTGTATATCTACAACTGACTGAAAAAGCCCCAATGAAACCCACTTAAGACATTTAGGCTTGGCAAAAGGACCCCACTGTCCCAAAGTAACCCCAAAGCATGTCAAAAAACAACCGAACCCGCGTAATTGCACAGACCGGATAATTGCACATATTTTACGAGCTCCGTGTGTGACTTTTGTATAGAATTGTGACCGTATAAATACATAAACCGGTTAGTTGCACATTTTCTGCTTGCTGGGTCACTGTGTAATTAAGCGGGTTCGATTGTATTTTGATTTAAGAGAGATGGTGACTTTTGAACTCCAATCGAACCCGCTTAATTACACAGATCGGATAATTGCACATATTCTTCATGCCCTGATCTTTTGCCCTGTGTTTTGCACAAATGCGAACCTGGACAATCGCACATATTTTTCAAGCCCCATTCGCAACTTTTGTACGGAATTGTGACCGGATAATTGCACATTCTCCATGCCCTGAACTTTTGCCCTATGTTTTGGACACGATGTGAACCTGGATAATCTCACACCGGATAAATGCGCATATTTCACGAGCTCCGCGTGTGACTTGTGTACGGAATTGTGACCGGATAATTGCGTAAACCGGTTAATTGCACAGACCGGATAATTGCACATTCTCCATGCCCTGAACGTTTGCCCTATGTTTTGTACACGATGTGAACCTGGATAATTTCACACCGGATAAATGCGCATATTTCACGAGCTCCGTGTGTGACTTTCGCATGGAATTGTGACCGGATAATTGCATAAACCGCTTAATTGCACATTTACGACTTGCCGGGTGACTGTGCAATAAAGCGGGTTCGCCTGAATTTTGACATTAAGCGAGGTGTTTACTGAATTTAATGTTTCTACCCCTTGAAGTTTGCAAA
>JAUJYV010002901.1:0-11310 GCA_033995625.1 Ophyiulus pilosus | reverse complement strand
CTTTGAGATACGAGCAAATTGACATACGAGCAATGTTACGGAACGAATTACACTCGTATCTCGAGGTACCACTGTATTACGTAAACAACATTTTTTTAGGTTTCAGATTAAGTAGCTCTGGAATTTCCAAAAGGACTCGAATAATCCCTGCTCTATAACCACGGATTTGATTTCAACCCAACTGAAACCCGATGCGCATGCGCTTTCTTCGTGACCTATAACTACTGTAATTTCAATTGTTTACAACCAAATCTGGTTTCAAATAGACTGAAATCCGGCATTCCGTAACTATATGTACATGTACATACATAGCTATTTCTTCAAAGGTTACCAGTGACCAAATCCATTTCGGAACTACATACTATATACATGTACAAGCTATTTCCTTGAAAGATTATGATTTTGCATACGTATATGAGGAAAAAATGCAGAAATACGGAAATTCCTAAGGTAAATTTTCGTCTTGTAAGGTTTTGAATTTTTTCTGGAATAATTTTATGTGGACCTGCACATACATATCAGTAAGTTTGAATTCACATAGTTTTTCTGTTTATTTGTTACTTTTTATTTCTTTGAGTTTTGAATGAAATCAATCTAATTCAGAACTTGTTTCAATAAAATTGCCTTAAGATCCATAAGATTCATTAACAATTAATCCGATTTCAGCATTTCATCAGACCCACATGTACTATTTATATAGTAAAGTAAATCTACTAAACAAAACTTTTAAATATTTATTATTTTAAATATTAAAAATGTACCCAACCGATGAAGTTTACCAAAGTACACATTCTGCTAAACCGTACCTGAAGCTTATATTAGACAGATTTAGCATGCCAACGTCTTTATACTTACCTTAAATTTACTGGCGAGAAGGGAGGAGCCACGCATTGAACTACCCAATGAACTAACTGAACGTAATTTGGGTGGGCGTGCGTGGTTCTTCCCTTCCCGCCATTAAAGTTACGGTAAGTATAAAGACGTTGCCATGCTAAAACTAGAGAAATTGAGCCAGCCAACGCCTTAACGTTAACCTTATCGTTAGACGCAGGAGGGAAAAACCACTCATACGCAGTCATGACGTTCAGTTAGTTCATTGGGTAGTTCAGTCCGTGGCTCCTCCCTTCCCGCCTCTAACGTTGATGTTAGCGTTAAGGCGTTGGCTGGCTCAATTTCTCTACTGTCTATTTTCTTGGAAACTAGATGATCTCAGAAACCAATTTTTTTTTCAAACAAACATAAAATTATCTAGCGACCTTTGATTATCTCGCAGTACATAACGCCTTAGAAGCATTTTATTTTTACTTTATCCATTAGGTAAGTGTCGTTATGAGTGGGTTGAATATTGTGCACTGTCGGTGCAGACCTCAAGAAAAAAGTTGTTGCTTATACGCTTGATTGACCAATGACAGAAAAAATAAAATAAATCGCCTTCCAAGAAACTATATTACAGGAAAATCCATCAGATTAGTTATTTGAAACGGATTTATTTTAACAAGTATGGTCATTTTATTGACCATCATTACGTATGAGGAGTACAAAAATTGCTGACCGCGCAATGTTGATCAAGATTCGACCTAAAATACTTATGCCGTGTCAACATCAATTGAGGCACGTTTTCCACATTTTATTGATCGAGAAGTATGTACAATCGTACTTTGAAATCGAAAAATTGTAAAAAAATTCCGGTCAATATTAGATCGTACAAGTTTGACAGCTTGAAGAATAAAAGAGTTTGCTGCCAGCCTGCCAAAGGCAAATTATTCAAATGCGTTGAAAAATGGCATTATTTTGGCATTTAAATTAGCAGCTATTTAAATAAAACATATGTGGGCTTATGTGAAATTCAATAATCGACTTTAATAATTGTATATAACCGCACGATAGCAATCCAGAAGCACATGGCGTCTTTGATAGATTGCCAACTCTCAAGGGGCACTTTTTTATCAATTGACGTAATCTTTGTATTTCGTATTGTCTCAGTTATCATAATTAAAATGTAGTGATTAAACAAAGTGAAATTTCTTTTCCGAACTGTGCATTGGTCTCACTTAATTAATGATCCCTAATTAAACGTTCGCTTTGTAAATATTTTCATTTTAATGTAAGTATTAGAAATGGGAGAATGGAAGGGGAGCATAACTTAAACTGTACAATCTGCTTCTTCTATAAAATAATAACTAATTAATTGAAACCATCATTCAAAGTTTGTGGAATACTCAAAGGAATATGAATCCATTTGAAAACTGTATCAATTTGTTCAGTTGGATTTAATTAATTATCGGCTTTGTACTTTTCCTTGCTAAATTCCCATTGCAGTGTACTGACATTATTTTCTCTTTAATCTATATAATATGAAGAAACATCTTGGTGACCCAATGTTCACGCCGTTAATCTATAGGACAAAATCCATTTCTTGACTTGCTCTAAGTAGTAATAATGACGTAATACAAAGTGAGGTAAACGCCAATAGTATAGTATTTAAAACTTGAGAAATTAGTATTTCAAACAGAATGCTAAAAATAACACTGCTGCATTTTTATTCTATGCATCAAGGTTGTAAAATTTTCGGGTTTGCTAGATGTAGTGATTTAGCTAAGTACATGCTCGAAATTTACTCTGTGGTGTATTTGTATGCACATCAAAAATAAACATTTTAGCGGGAAGTATGCAAAGTGACTTTGGACGTAATATAAGATAAGATAAAACTCGCATTTAGTCTAATTTAAAATGTCAGCTATACCTCTCAGGGGGGATTTTAGTCTTTTAAATGTATCCTATTATGAGTGTATAGCAATAATACGTTAGGTGCATCAACTGTTTCAACTGTTAACTTGTGCACATGCAATATAAAGTAGCTAACATAGCAATATTGCAAGAGGATATTGCAAACTGACAAGTGGATCGTGATATTTAAAATGTATCGATTGTAAACACTCAACTAAGGCGATAATATATTCTTTCGCATGGCTAAGTAAATTATTCTCATGTGACAATACTTGAATTCCACTAAAGTGAATTGATGCTGTTTATTTTAGGATGTTTTTGTTCTATCGTTTATATTTGACACTCGGGGCAACTTTCACCATAGTGAATTTTTCGATCCATTCATGAATGCAATTGCGAAGAAAGCTTATGCCCTTAAAACGAACTTACAGCATTTTCACTTTGGGGAATTACAAGGTTTCATATTTATTGAATTGTGAAATTTCATCAGGGTATTATCGAATGCAAAAATATGATCACTTCTCTTGTACTTTAATTCCTTAAAGCTTATATGCCCCAATTTCATCCCTCGGAGCATGTAAAACCGATGTGACGATTGTTTGAAAATTCTGTGTTACCGCCATATATGGATCAAACAGAAAAGCGGAAGGGAGATGCTGAGACCTATCATCTCTCTAATTTCCGGTATGCAGACATTTACAACAGGTCTAGAATGAATGGTTATAGGGAATAGTGCCATCTGTTAAAGAAGATCTAGTCATACGCTGAAGTATCAAAACACAATCAGACTTCATGATAAATACTCAAACATAATTCTGCATCTGTTATTCAATAAGTAATTGGCTCTAGCTATTTAAAGAATTTGAATATTTCTAAACTTCATTATTTTTTAAAGGGTTATTGAACCATTTCACTAAGCATGGACACATGAAAAATCATGCAGAAAAAATTATGTGTAATCGAAATTGAGTTACGAAACAATGGGTCCCAGCCGATTTCGGTCGGTATTTGGGGATGTTTTGTGGAAATTTGAGGTTCTATTTCTATTAAAAGGAAAATTGAAGGGATTTAAGGGGTGCTTTGTTGGACCACTCGGCTGCAATGGTAGCGATTCTGAAAGCCATATTTTATTTGTGGGATATGATCTTTGATGTTGGATAAAAATGACCAATGAGTCATTTCTTTTAGAAAAATACAATTTATAATAACTTTAAACAGTATATTTATATTCGATTTTGAACAGATTTTAGATGATTAAGTCTAAGTTCAGGAAAAGGCATGTTTTCTTTCTGTTTCCTAATGCCAAGTAAAAGTTAATGCTTAGATAGAATGACATTTTATATAGTGCATTAGTGTTTTGTGGTTTTCAATATGAATGAAATATTCATAAAAACTAAAATAGCAGCTACAACAAATGTTTTACACTCTTAGAATTTTCTCTAGTACATTAAAGCACTTTCAGAAATCATCACATTTAAAGTTTTGTCAGAAGTCTATATATATTTTCTTTCGCATATCCTGGTGCATATATAGGTAAAGTTTATGTAATTGTCCTTATCTTATAAATTAAACATAAGATAAATTTTATTTGACTATGTCAACTTGTCTGTAAGTTAACTAAATACGAATTTGCAACACGTTTTTTGACCATGTGTAAGTGCAAACGATGCAAACGTGAGGAATTATGTGGTTGCTAGAGCTATATAGATTTTTAGATAACCAGTTTATGTATGATATTACCAGTACAATGCTTGTGAATATACTTTTTGAATATATTTACATATTTATTTTAAATGTTGGCTAGCACGAGTTTCATTACTAATGAAGCGTTTTGTGTACACAGCACGTGTGAATGTGATTTGTGAATGTCTTCACACACCATGCTGTATGTTGTATTTGGTATTCATAAACATAATCATCATGCGTCAAAACATAACATCTTAAATCTCAGTATGCATTTAAAAATGAATGTGTGTATTACAAGTATATGTATCACTTAGTTAGAAATATCCGTAAATTTAACAGGAAAAGTCGAGTAAAATTTGAAAGAAAAGTCCAGTAAACTGGATAAACGAGAAATTTCCTTTAAATGTATTAAAATGATGGAACTTTCCTCATTTAGTGTTCTTTGGTGAGAAATCAAACCAATTCAAGGTAATATGGTATGATGAACAAAGAATTTCGGTGTCAGCATCATTTTGTCGCTTTAATACTAGAAATGTATCTTAAATGATAGAAACATCAGTATCTCATACATTCCACACTTTACTTGGAAATCAATGTTGTCAAGTCACTGAGCTAGGTAGGATAGTGGTTATGCTATCAGCTTTTCAATTGGAAGAACTGTTTAAATCCCGGGTCTGCTGTCTTGACTGTGGTTTTTCATGTCTTCAACAGTTATTTCCAAGAAAAACCCAACTAACAAAAAAAGATAAATGTTTGGAAAGTTGAATGTGACCGCTAGTGCCAAACAGGGCAAAAGCATACAGGAGTACTATGGAGATATTCTGTTGCTTTTATAATATTATTCCCTTATATTTACGGAAGTATTTCCATTATAATTACGGCACCTCATTTACGGAAATCCGTACATTTCACGGAATGATTCGGTTAATTCTGCTGCCGGCAGTTTTCAGAACTTTTACAATAAAAATGTTTCCTGTGAATTGTAGAACTACATTGCTGTTTAATGACTGCTTGCAAGTTAGTATATGCGCAATTATAATTATCATCGTCATACTGGAATTCAGGGTCAAGTTCCGAAAAAGTAAATGGTTGACAAAATTGTTCTGTTCTTTAAATATAAATAATCGAATTTCTTTGAATTTCGGTTAAGTGCACTCGCTTGCACGCTTTTACATTAAAACACTTCAGGCATCTCAACTGATGGAATCTTTCTCTGATGTCATTATTCTTGATGAATGAGTATTGGGTAATGGAGCTTTATGCGTCATTTTAAGTTTTATTTGAAAATAGCTCTTGGGCTAAGTCTTCGCCTTTTCCTTTTCCTTAGATAAGGGACCTATGTAGTCTGTAGAGGCGTAACTAAAGTTGATGGCGCACAGAACAACTAAAAAAATTGGCGCCCATTAAAAACTAAAAGAGTGTGTGGATATTGCTCCATTTACGAACTCAAGTATAGCCACATCATATTTATTAATTTTTAATCATGGAAATTATGCCAAAGAAGTTGTACAGAAATACATAATTGATTGTAGATTGCAATCACGTGATACTTCCATAGTTAATCACAATATTATATTAATAGCAAATTCAATTTTGCACTACACATTTTTTTGGAAATATTTTACATTGAAATTATTAATAGCTTCCTCTTAATTATAAACCTATCTTTAGTTATCTGCCTGCTTGTATCATCGATCGATTCAACACCTATTTTCAACAGCCTATAGCCTCAGGCAGATATTTGCGTTAACAGATGAAGGAAACAGAACTGGAAACAGAAGTTGGACAATATAATGTTACAACAAGTTCGAAGAGAACACAATATTTCGAAACAGAAATATATACGTTCACATTAACTGGAATCCAATAAAAAGAAACGTATTTTATCTTATTGCAAATTGAGTCTTTCATATGGCATGGGCATATGCACTGACGATGTCAAGATACTGCAACATGGAATCCAAATACGTAGTCGTAAAGACGTAGTTCACAATAAAAAAGACAATGAAGACTTTGTATAGGACCAAGTTTTACATAACAGGGGAAAAACTTTGACCTGGCTATTGGCCATTTACGAAATTCAATCCATAAAAAGTCATAATTATTGTACGCAAAAATGAGAGTTTATGAGAAGCTGAAAGTAATATTTTTCTGTCCTATATATTTCCCATCCTATATATTTCCAAGCACCCGTCTCGCTGACATTTCACCACATAATTCCAGATTTTTCTGATTAACAGAAATTGCCTGCCCTCGAAGTGAAATTTCAGCATAAAATTGGTGTCGAACACAAATTTTGGCATAATACTCTACTTTTCCAAGGTTTTAAAAATTCAAGTACATTTGGGACTGGTGACATATTTCTTCTGGTGTCTCTTTCCCCTTTCACTTCAACTTAATTAAACAGAAAAACTGAAAAATACCATCATTAGTGGACGTCCATAATGGCTTCCTCCCACCCTCCCCCTGTCCACATGGTAGCAACACCCCAACCCTCTCTTGGGGACGTCCTTTTAGAAAGGTCCCTAAGAAATTTATCTTCAAAAGAAACGTTGAAATACATAATACACGTACAAATACTAAACATTTAAGTTTTGTATCACAACATCAAAACTTTGTTCACAAAATAAATCTAAAAATACGTTTTGTGGAAAATGTTCATTAAGGTTTAGAAATGCTAGTATTTTACTATAGCGTCCCTTAATACATGCATTATTTACACTATTACTTGCCTCTAGATACAGTAACGATCAACGAATGATGTACACTGTAGGTGTCTTTGAAATAAACCATACACCAAGATCTTGTTTGCCAAATCTTTGCGGAAATTTTCTCTTCAATCTTCATTTCGGTTTGCACAAAGCCAGATAAGTTTAATTTTGCCCCAGATTCACATTTTCCTACTTTCTGCATCCTTCCTGAGGACGACCTTAAAACTTCCCAATGCACTTTTATGCCTACGCAAAGGCGAGTCACTTTCTTGATAAATCATCATCTATTGCATAGAAATTTTCTAGTTTAGCTGCTTATTTGAGGAGTCTGACTTGCGACTTAATGCAAACTGTACGTTATTGAACTGCCATGACATGTAGTTTGCTTGACGACTCACTGCACGTACATGGGTCTAACAGCCATCGTGGCTGTTGATGGTTGGTTATTTTATTTCCTGAAGAAAGCCAGAAAAATAAATTTATCTTTAAGAATTCCCTTCAGTCGGTGAATAAATATGTATGGCACGCTTACTTTACTAAAAAAGAGGCTTTGCTATAAGATAGAAGCAAAGCAGTTGCTTATTGAGGAAATGAACGAAGCTGACAAGACTTTATGATCATGGTGCAATATTGGTGGCACTGTTCTTGTTTGTGGTGATTCTAACGTGGCTGGTGTTTTGGAAATTGAATGCATTCTAGTTGCTACCATTCAACATGTCAAAGTAAAATCAAGTAACCACCATGAGCACATAATCCTGTCTCGACTTCCTGTTTCATGATTTTCAGTTGCTTTTTTTCTGAAAATTCAAAACCACATTTGCATAATTATATCGTTCAGCTAGCGAACACGTCGAGCAATTCCATCAAACATGTCATGACGATTATTGATAGTAATGGCACATTTACGCCTACTGATTCAGTAAAATTTCTACTAATTCAATTTTATGTGAATCGACTATGAACCAACCGTATTTCACGACTGTGTATTTCACGAATGTGTAATCACCTGGAGGAAAGCCAAATAGCTTTTTTTCGGTAATTCCACATTCAAAAACAATGACTTATCTTACTAGCAACTTTTTTTTTCAATTGTTGCACATAGAGAATAAAGTAAATAAACGCGGTCATGTCGAAATTTCGAATTGATCATTTGCAACCATGGGTTGATCCAGAATAAGGCTAATTAGTACTTCAAATAGTGAGACCTAGCTGGGTTCTGTATAAGGGGCCATTCAAAAAGGACGTCTTCAATGGGGACGCCATTATGAACGTCCACTAATTATTGTATTTGTTTTGGCTTATCTGTTTAATTAAGCTTTAAATTAAGGTCAATGACAGGGGAAATGGACACCAGAATCATCTGTCTCCAGTCCCAAATTGACTTGCATTTTTAATACCTCGGGAAAGTAGGGTAAATTTGTGCTAAACACTAATTTTATGCTGGAATTTCCCTTCGAGGTCGAAATGGACACCATGTGGACAAGGGGTAGGAGGAGATCAAGTTTGGAAGGAATTTCGGAGACATCTTTTTTGAATAACTCCTAAGAGACCTTTTTCATCGAATTCTAAACCCACTATATCCATATGGATTTTTGAAGTAATAGACATTTGAAGATATTTGAAGTAAGATGTTTTTCTTGCTCACTTTGCATATTAGTCAATAAGTGCAATAGCTATTTATTGAAATCTACTGGTCTATACACAACATCTACAGTATTTCACCTGGATGTTGTTTCTGCACATGACAATAGTATAATTCCAAAAGTATGGTTGCAGGAAGATAAGCTTTTAAAGCTTATCTGTCTGTTATATTTCATGCCTCAGCCGAGATAAAATATGTTAAGGTTTATGTCATAGGCATACGTTTGCACTTAAATTATATTTATTCGAGTATCAGCGTGCATAACTTTGGTGGTGTTTGAAAACAGCCATTGCCACACACAAACTTGGTTTGGTTATCATATATAAACTGCAGTTTTGAAATTATGTTTGTGGAAATGAACTACAAGAAGCTATAATCTTGGGCATTATTTTGTAACCAATTACTGAAGAGGCAACGGTTTATATGTTAGCATTTCCATTTGGCTTAGAAAGTCATTTTACACGAAATTGGTCTTGGTCTACGTGTTATAGTAAATTATTTGTGTCATTTTAAAATAAAGGGCCAGTGTGTCTTGGAATTGCAGAAAGCATGTTGTCGACTATTAAGACTCGTAATGAGTGAAATCCATGGCAACAAAGAGCAATTCGCAAGATTTTTTTCTTAAAATTTTCCCTTTCGGTTGTCGCTATTATCGTGGCTTTGCCTTCAAATAATTTATTTTGGCAAACGTTTGCTTTAGATTTTCTAGACAATAATGAGAACGCTGGAAAAAAAAAAGAAAAGAATAGGCGTAAATTACTTTTTTGGACAACTTTTTCCTTGCATCAGGTCCTAATGAGAAAGAAATTCTAACGGTGTAACAATGATTAAATAGGAATGCAGACCGTCAAAAATATTTTCACCCTACAATTACAGTAATAGAAATGAATGAATTTCCATATGTCAAATGCCATTGATGACAGTGAGGTTACATGCGAATTTTCGAAATTCTTTAAATGGTTTCATCACAATATCTTCTTTAACTCAGGTTTCAATGTTGACTTGGTCTATTATGATATCGCTTGGATTGGCCCCAAAATTGGATCTTAAGAGGTATGGAAAATTGCTAGGTGTTTTTAAGCTTGTTTAAAAGCCTTTCAGGATTTGAAACCCAAGTAATCCCATTTTTACGAGGATAGTTTTACGTACAACCAAGATACTAAAGTTCGATATAAAGTTCTGCTCACTAAATTTAATTCAGCAGGATTTCGCTGCAAGTTGAGCTAGTAAATAAATTCGCTTTTTATGGTAGAGGGTTGAAACTTTTAGCTAAAATCAAAATTTATACACGAGCAAAAATACATGTCAAAAGTAATTTACTAGTGAAAAATAATATCTGGTTAAGAGATTTTGAAATGGAGCTTCATATTTTATTGAAAATGAAATTATAGTTATGATACTGGTGTTCCACTTGTAGATCACCTCGGTGCCTTCATGTGCTCTTATACACTGCACTGTCAACATTGTATTTACATAAGTACATTATTAAAATCTATCCATAATATCATGAAAGTTTTAGTCTATGAAATTTTTATAATGCACAGTACTCGTATAGTAATAGAGAGTTTGAGCCAGCCAACGCCTTACCGTTAACTTTAACGTTAACGGCAGGAAGGGAGGAGCCACGTACTTTATTATCCAATGAATTAACTGAACGTCACGCGCACTCATGACGTTCATTTAGTTCATTGGGTAGTTAAGTCCGTGGCTCCTCACTTCCCGCCGTTAACGTTAAAGTTAACGTTAAGGCGTTGGCTGGCTCAAACTCTATTATTACAGTTAGGTCATCAACGTGTAAAACCTGAATTTCAGTTAAAATTAGAACCACGTGTTAATCATTTCTGCCGGATGTTGTATACGATGTCGAATATTAGAAACATACGGATATAAGCTTACTATATGCAGCTTCAATCCATATTTCTATTGAAATAGCCGTTAATAAGCATGCGCCATATCATAGTGTTTCCATTAGTGAACTATGTATGTATGTATATTAGAAAGAACATTCCATCTAAAAAATGTACGTTAATGGTCGTTTTCATTCTGCTCGTGATTAACATACTGCATCACTAATATAACAAAATAAATGTATTATTGTACTGCAGATAGGGAAACTCGTGAATGTTTCTCCATGACAATATATCCAAAATTACCTAGTTGGTAAAATAATCGTAAAATCCCTAATGGTGAGATAGGTACTTTTAATTTATTCTCAACTGTTGTCATAGAACCATGGTTTTCGTTTTTGAAAGCAGATGGCATATCTTAACGAAAAGTAAGATCATAACCATACAAAAATGCTTGGATACACTTTACATTTGCGTTGCCATTGAGATGTTTTATGTCTCATTAGTGTATTCCAAACTACAATCATTGTAAAATGCTTTTAGTGTGATTACCATTTCTTTATATTCTTATGTTGCAATGTATTTTGGGTCACAATGCTACTGTAGACAATAGTACAGTAGTACCTCGAGATACGAGTGCCCTGACATACGAGATATTTGAGATACGAGCCGTCGAGCGAGCGAAGTTTTGCTTTGA
>JAUJYV010002900.1:0-11312 GCA_033995625.1 Ophyiulus pilosus | reverse complement strand
AAATATGTACATTTATCCGGCTTCAGAACCCGAACTTTAATTGGGCCAGTCATCGCTTTAATTTATTTTTTATAAGTCCATTGATTAGCCCTATGTATATGTATTTGAGATTATCGCCAAAATACTCTCAGATGGCTTTTATTTTTGGCCGATTGCCCTAAGCCTAAGCCATTACCTTGTCCTTGTATGTGACCTTCTTACAAAGGTCCTTTATATTTGTCAACCTGTGGCGTGAATTATACGCTACCACGTTGGTCATAACATGTATCACCTGAACAAATGGGAATTTTTTAAGTCGCAGCCACATGTCGTCAGCTCACTATCGGTTATATTTGCTCAACGAAGTTCCTATCGTTTTCTACAACGTATACACTCGACAAGACTAGCAGCACTTAAATTCACAACGAAATGCACAGGATATAATTAAGGTAGGAAAATGATTTAAATACATTTTTATAGCATTGCATGTATATCATAAGGGCACTTAAGGTCACATTCAGGACATATCTCATGGCTGGGTTGAACTGATTTAAGGTCCGAGCCAAACTTTTCACTTTTAACGGAGCCACGTTCTTTATTATGAAAAGTTGAGAAATTCGCAATTTTTGCACTTTTTCACGAAATGTGCACTTTTGCACAAAATTTGCACTGTTATTATACTCATAAATTTTCATTTTTCTAGTAAAAGTTTGTTGTAGAAAAACTTCACTTTTATTGATAAAAAATGCATTCAAATTTCTTGAGATCCCGGAGACGTATCGTGTGAACGCACAGATAGAAAAGCATGCACCGCTGAAAAAACCTTGTGCGGCAAAACAGCTGATATGGCCTCGTGGGAACGGGGCATAACGAAACGTTAACGAGAAACAGCGCTGGTGGCCAGGAATGGTATTGGAATGCCAACCTTCGCATATTGTGTAGTCCATGACATTCTGGGCTGCCAGCGCTGTTTCTCGTTATCGTTAGTGTTTTCTGGCTCATACTCTATTGAGTCAGCCACGCTAACGATAACGAGATTGACAGCGATTGAAGTTCAGGGATCTTATTCATGAGCTTATGAGTTCCCGGCTTAATACAGGGAATGATGTTGCATGCCAGATGGAGTCGGGGCCACCAGAGGTTGTTATGGTAGATGCTGCTGTAGGGGAAGATTGTGCGTTTGTGAAACAGTTTACCCAGAAAGAGATGTCCAATGATCCATGGGTGCTGGTGAAGAGAAAGGCTCTAGGAGATCTCTTGGGGGTAGGAAGGTGGCTGCAGCTGGTGCTTCAGAAATTCCGGTAAGTAACAGCTGTAGTGCTCTACATTGTGCAATTGCTGTTGCCCAGCAGACTGCTGAATCTGAAGAGGTTCACCTGATAGGTGATTCGATTATCTGTGGGGTAAAGGTCGGTAAACCTGGTAAGGCTACGTGGTGCTATCCTGGCACACAAGTTTAGCATTTAACCTCACCGGTGGGGGGGGGGCTGTGTTAAAACAAGTCAGTCCCAAACCCATGGTGTTGTGGCAAGCTTTAACCAACAACATGGCAAGAGATTCGCCTGATGGCTTAATCAGACATCTGATGAGCTTTGTTGAGAGGTTCGACTAGTCTGGCAAGGATTGTAATTTCAAGCATCCTTCCTAGGTGTGACGAGGATGTCTAGGTCTTGGCAGCTTACATGGGGTGAGGCACTTTTAGCAAAGGATTTCAATCTTTTGCCAACAAGATGGCATCATTTTGCTGATGCCTCATAAGTTGTTTTACACTCATTAGATGTATTACTCATGTTGGTCTTTACCTGAACCCAGATGGGATACCTTCCTCAATGGTTCTATTTAAGGACTGGATCAGGGAAATTAGAAAGTCGTAATTTGCCTGTAAATCTCATTCGTAATGAGAGGAGGCAGTTTAATGGTCTTGATGTTATGGTTTTAAATTGCCGGAGGATTAATAACAAGTCGTTAAAGTTTAGGGAGACAGTGAAGTCACACTGTTAAGACATCATAATTGGATCTGAATCATGATTAACTGAAGAAATTACCAATGAGGAAATTTTTCTTAGCAATTAAAAAGTTTATTGAAGGGATAGGGAGGATGGTTATGGTGGTGTACTCATAGCCCACTCTATTAAATTTATTTCAGTTAGAGAAACTGCCCTGGAGACCAATTGTGAAATAGTTGCATGTAGTCCCATATGAAAAATGGTAGAAAATTGATAATTGTTTTTAATATCGTCCAAATGATTCCATCATCCAACTTGAGGAATTTTTTAAAGCAATTGCCATTTCGAATGACTCCATCACAAACCCTAAAATTATTATTGGTGGTGACTAACTTGCTAGGTATAACCTGGGATAATTATATTAACACTTCTACTCCATTTGCTAGAAATTAGAAATTGTTCCTGGACTTCATGACAGATCATTTCTTGAGCAACTAAACAAACAACCCATTAGGGGCAGAAATACTCTCGAGCTATTAATAACAAATTATCCAGAGTTGTTCACTGATGTTTTTACAGATTCTGGGATTGGGGATCACGAACAATTAATTGTTGCCGAGTTTGTCGCATAGCCTAGCAAAATCATAGTTCCTAGGAAAAAGTTCTACCAGTTCCATAAGGTCGATTGGGTTAGTCTTCGGGCATTTGTCAATACTAATCTGTCAATCACTTTGGAAAATATCCATGATAGAACTGTTGGTTGTTACCGGGATTTATTCAAAAAAGTTGTTGACAAGGGCATTTCAAAATTTTTTCCTTCTAAATTATGTTGCAAAAGATCTGAGCCAGTACTCTCTCTCAGAGTATCTACATTAATATTGGGCAATTGTGACCAATTGGATTCAAAGCAGGCTAAAGTTTCCAGAACATCTATGGGCTCATCAAAGGCAAATTTAGGACCCAAAGCCGGGAATTTTTTAATATTATCTGGCAACATTCCATTAGTAAGGTCTTCCACCCGATGGTCCACTACAATATTGATGTCCTGTCCTGATTCCCTCTGCAAATGCCTGAATTTGTTGTGCAATCTGAATTTATGCATTTCTGCAGAACGTTGTCGTTGTGAGTCATACTATGATGCAAACTATCTATCAAAATGATATCATAGTTGCAAGTGACACTTTCAAAGAACATTTATAACATTTACAATTAATCAATACATCCAAACAACTCAGTCATTATAAAGGTTAAAAATCCTTTATTAGCGGCAACGTTTCGTCCGTGGACTTCATCAGGCCGTAATTATTTCTGTGATGTATAAACAGGAAAACATCAGTGTTAAAAACATGTGGGTAACAACTTTCCCGAATTTCAAGTTAACCAACACATATTGGATACATATTGAACATGTGGCCTATTTTCATTTATGTATTGCAACTTACGGTAGGGGGGTATATTATTCAATTTGGCTTTATAAAATTGGGGGAACAGTTTTCTTACAAAGAAGAATTGTTGCACGTCAAGCTTTCTATTGCAACCAATTACGCAGTGGATATAATTTATGAAATAAAAATGTACATGTAATTTACGGAATAAAATTATACTTTAGATATGCAGTTTCATTGCAGTGCGGCAACGCGAACAGTATTGCATAACTAATAAAATACATTCGAACACTCCGCGCCTCCACTTAACGGGTGGGCAAGTTCGTTAGTAGTTCAAAACATACTCAAAAATACTTAAAATACTAAAAAGGGTTATGCGGGCTTACCGTGTTTGGTTTGTCCCATTATGTTAGGGGCTGAACGGCTTATATTTTCGCATATTTTGGCGCGGGGCCTTGTTCTTCAGAAACTGTAAGAACGTAGCGTGCGCGATTAGGCTTCAATTTATTAAAATACGATTTTTTAAAACTTCCCACTTATTGGCTGCGTTAAAATTTCGTTGCGAGCATTTTTAAATTTTAATTCGTCAAAAGGACTAGGGAACAATTTATTTACATACCACCAATCGCCGTGCGTACATTTCGTTGGCCACCAATTAGAAGCGTAGTTGTTGGGCAGCTACCGACTCACGACTGTCCGTGGAGTGTAACCGCGTGTGTTAGAGGTTAGAGTTTTGTGCGGCCCCTATTGGATAGTTTTGCCAACTGTAATTGTTGATTTGGCTTTCAGCCATTGGCTGCCCGTTATTGGCGCAATTCATTGGCCAATTTTGCCAGCTATTCGCGGCAAGAATGCCATTTATTTGCTGCGGCATGCAAATATTCCCGCCATTTACAGAATGAAACTGCGTGACATTCCTCAGCCCGTCGTGACTTATTTGTGGCATTTGTGGTATTTGCTGAGCTAAGAGTTGAGGCCTAAAAAACGCCGTGGGTGGGGGTCTGAATGGGAACATCGGCGGCAGAGTTAAATTTACATTTTGGTACGAGTTTTGACCTTGATTATAATTATGGGGGCCTCATATTGGGTGTTCATATTGTTAGGTGCCATTGTGCCATTTTGATTTGGATTTTGCCCTTGATATGGGTTATAATTTTGGGGGGGATTCTGGTATAGGGTTTTTTCTTTTTAGTGTGCCTGTAATTGACTTGTTTAAGGACCTCTTGATACTTAATAGGGATATCCCCCCGATGGATGGCCAGGTTCATCACATTGGGATTATTGTGTATATACACACTTTCTTTTAATAATCTGGCTGTGAACTTGGGTTCCTTTGTGATGACTTTGCTTTTATTCCAACCAATCACGTGGCCAGGACACTCACTAAGTACGTGATTGGCTAATGAGCTATTTGCAACTTTTCTGTTGCGTACATCATATTGATGTTATTTAATTCTTTTGGTAAGGGCATTTTTCGTTTGTCACATGTATACGAATTTACATGTATTACATGGGATTTCGTATACGACATTGCTTTGGGACCCAGCTGGGATTTTGTCCTTTAATGTTGGGAGGAAAGATTTGACGGTGTTGCGGCTTTTTGCTGCTACAGCACCGTTGTACTTGCCTATCCAGGCATTAATTTTTTCTGGTAGACCCTTTTTATATGGTATAGACACACATTTTTTATTTTCCCCTTCGTTTTCACGCCTTTCCCTCGGGTTTTAGAATTCCCCTTTTAATTTTCAGAATAAATTTAAGCGGGTAATTGTTTTTTTGGAGAATTTCAATGTTTTCATTAACAATTTGTTCCCTATCTTCTATTCTTGAGGTTAGTTTTATTGCTTGACTTAATATAGATTTCACTACACCTTTTTTGTGTTTAATGTCATGGTAAGAGTGGAAATCAAGATATCTCCCTGAGTTAGAGGGTTTTTTATAATATTGGGTACTGCATGTACCATCTTCGTTTCCGATTACCTTCACGTTTAGGAAAGGCAGGCTTTTATTCGCCTCCAATTCGGTTGTGAAGGTCAATCTTGGATGGAACGCTTCCATTTCTTGCCTATATTCTTCTATATGTTGGGGTTTCATAATGGCGAAGATGTCGTCGACATATCTTTTAAGTACGGAAGGTACTATATTCGTGTGACCCTTTACTTCTTCCTCCAGCTCTTCCATAACTAGGTTGGCTATAATGGAAGAAATAGGGGACCCCATTGCCATTCCGAAAATTTGTTTATATGTCGACCCCTCGAAGTCGAAAAAGGTTGAATTTAAATATAACATTAGTCCTTCGATGAACTCATTTTGAAAGATAGCTGTGAGTGTTTTAATGGTCTCCCATTTTTCCTCTATTATTGTTTCCACTCTTTCCAGGGGAATGTTTGTATATATGGCCCCTACATCAAATGATACCAGCACTTCCCCGTTCGGCACATTGGTGTTACTCATCAATTGGACAAAATCCCAGCCATTTTGGATGTGAGTGTCGGTCTTGCCCCTGATTTGGACTAGAATGTCTGCAAAGTGTTTGGCCAAGTTGTATGAGGGTGCCCCGTTGAAGGCTACAATGGGTCGTAGGGGTGTATTAGGTTTATGCATTTTTGGAAGCCCGTATATTCTTGGTGTAATTCCATTAGTACTACTTAATTTTTTAAACTCCCTATGTGAAATGAACTGACCATAATGTTCAAACCATCTTTTGACTATTTTATTATTTTTTTTTTGCTTTGTTACCAATGGTGAAGAGGTTAATTTCTCGTAGGTTTCTTGATCATTTAACAGGCTATTCATTTTCTCTGCTTACATGTTTTTAGGCATTACTACCAGTTTATTGGCTTTATCAGCCTAACTATCACTATTTTTTCTTTTGTGTCTTTAAAGAATTTTTTAGTTCGGGTTCCGTGATACCCAGTAACATTTGAAAGTTGCACCCTGTGGGTTGTGCCCTTTTGAAAATTTTTAAGGCATCTACAAGCTTTTCTCTGAGTGTGTCGATATGGATACCAGGTAATTGTGCCCAGTATGCTTCGAAGTTCCCTAACGTCTCCAAAACATCCAGTGGCTCATCGATGGCAATTTTGGGGCCTAGAGCCAAGAATTTCTCAACATTATCAGGCAGCATGCCGTCTGTTAAGTCTTGTACCCAGTGGTCGACATCAATGTTAAAATCTTTTCCCATGTCTCTTAGCAATCTACTGAATTTATTTTGTAACCAAAATTTTTGTTGTTTGAACATGCGCTCGAAAATGATATTAGTTTGCTCCACGAGAAAAATATTAGTGTATTGCGGTATTAACGGTGTGATTTTCCCCCCATAAAAATCTATCTTATTGTTGACCGCCATGATTTTTTCATTAGCAAGTTGAATTGTTATTTGCAGGTTCCTCCTGTCGAATGCGCCGCAATTTTTGATGTAATTTGCGCTGTCGCCAATGGGAGTAGATCGTACTCCATATGGAATGACGTTGGTTGATTTACATTTTTGCAGAAAGGCTGACTGGTTCCGTAACTTTTCTTTGATTTTGCCGGTCTTTAGTATTTGTTGTAAAATATTTGACGATGTTTTCCCGTGTGTAGTTTCTAATCTTTGTATTAAAGACATGTTGGATTTCTTCTTGACTGTTAATTTATCAATACATCCAAACAACACACACAGTCATTGTAAAGATTAAAAATCCTTTATTAGCGGCAACGTTTCGTCCGTGGACTTCATCAGGCCGTAATTATTTCTGTGATTTATAAACAGGAAAACATCAGTGTTAAAAACATGTGGGTAACAACTTTCCCGAATTTCAAGTTAACATTGCCAATTTTCATTTATATATTGCAACTAACGGTAGGAGGGTATATTATTCAATTCGGCTTTACAAAAAAGGCGGGAGTATTTGCATGCTGCAGCAAATAAATGGCATTCTTGGTGCGAATAGCTGGAAAAATTGGCCAATGAATTGCGCCAATAACGGGCAGCCAATGGCTGAAAGCCAAATCAACAATTACAGTTGGCAAAACTATCCAATAGGGGGTGCGCAAAACGCTCACCTCTAACACACGCGGAACACTCCACGGCCAGTCGTGAGTCGGTAGCTGCCCAACGCTTCTAATTGGTGGTCAACGTGGTACACATGCCGATTGGTGGTATGTAAAAGAATTGTTCCTAAGTCCTTTTGACGAATTAAAATTGAAAAATGTTCGCAACAAAATTTTAACGCAGCCAATAAGTGGCGCGTATGCGTTTTAACGAATAAAAAAAATCGAATTTTAATAAATTGAAGCCTAATCACGCACGCTACGTTCTTACAGTTTCTGAAGAACAAGGCCCCACGCCAAAATATGCAAAAATATAAGCCGTTCGGCCCCTAACATAATGGGACAAACCAAACACGGTAAGCCCGCATAACCCTTTTTAGTATTTTTTGAGTATTTTTTGAACTACTAACGGACTTATCCACCCGTTAAGTGGAGGTGCAGAGTGTTCGAATGTATTTTATTAGTTATGCAATACTGTTCGCGTTGCCGCACTGCAATGAAACTGCTTATCTAAAGTGTATAATTTTATTCCGTAAATTACATGTACATTTTTATTTCATAAAATATATCCACTGCGTAATTGGTTGCAATAGAAAGCTTGACGTGTAACAATTCTTTTTAAGAAAACTGTTCCCCCAATTTTATAAAGCCGAATTGAATAATATACCCCCCTACCGTTAGTTGCAATATATAAATGAAAATTGGTAATGTTAACTTGAAATTCGGGAAAGTTGTTACCCACATGTTTTTATCACTGATGTTTTCCTGTTTATAAATCACGGAAATAATTACGGCCTGATGAAGTCCACGGACGAAACGTTGCAGCTAATAAAGGATTTTTAACCTTTACAATGATTGTGTGTTGTTTGGTTATATTGATAAATTAACAGTCCAAAAGAAGAAATCCAACATATTTACAAATAATCTTTGATTGTTTAATGAGATAACTTTTCTCTGAAAAGAGTAAAATGTCATTTCTTTTCCAAGGATGTAAAGCACCTAAGACATCAAATATCAGTGTATGAAATAAGTTCAAATCGCAGCCAAATACAAGCTGTTTTTAAGATACCATATCCATTAAATGTCATGCAATTGAGGGCTTTCTTAGCTTCATTCAATGGTTTGGAAAGTTCATACCAAATCTTTCCACCATTGCCCATCCACTTAACATACTTTTACGAAAAGATGTCCCATTTATGTTTTCAGAAGTTTGTGAGAATACATCCAACCAATTGAAAAAGCTCATATGAAGCCACAATATTAACACAACCTGACTTCAAACAGAGATTTCGTCTATACACAGATGATCTTCAAGTCATTGAATACTGTTGAGACATATTTGGCACCGAAGAAAAGGGTTAAACAGTAAGCATTCTGGCTGATTAAGAAACCGTCAGCTGACCTCATTGTTGGTTGGTCATTTTGTTTTGCAATTTTTAAAGGCACACTGCATCAAAGGATATCCTTGACTTGCTGAATCTACAACTATTTTTTTGCAAGTATTAGCCTACTTGGCTGTTTTTTCAAACCAAACAGCACTGCCAATGGAAGGAGAGCTCAATAGCAAACTGTTTAACACTTGTAACATGCCCACACTAACTAATCAACAAGGTTATGGTCCCAGCATGATTCCACTGCATGCGTGCTCTGTGGACAGGGTTAACAGTTGCTCTTTGGTGGTTGGTAAGGATATTGGCAAGGTTTTTTTACGAATGATGGAGCAAGGGAAGCTCCTTTTCAAAATCACACGCTTTTCAGGGGCTGGGAATTACCACACCTGGAAAAGAGATATCTCCATGCTTCTTTCTGCGAAGGATTTGAAGTGGACCATCAATGATGACTTCAAACTACTGGATCCCAAGACAGAGGAAAGGGAGAAATAGAAGCTTGGAGGAAACAGTGTGCCAAGGCATTTGGCCTCATTCAACTATCTGACTCTTTGTATAAAAGACATTATAGGATTTTCTTGACTGCCAATACAATAAAGCATCCACACAACACACAGTCAGTATAAAGGTTAAAATCCCTTTATTGTTGACAACGTTTCGTGTGTAGACTTCATCAGGCCATAAACTTTCTACAATTTTTGTAAAACAGGAAAACATCATTATTAGGTACATCAAGTGGGTTAACAACATCCCCAATTTATTATTTCATTGCCGTTTTCATTAAAATTGCAACTAACGGTAGGATCGACATTTTTTCGTTTGGCTTTTTTAAAAAACAGGGTAACAATTTTTTAAACACAAGTATTGTTACTTAGTCAAGCTCTTCACTGCAAATAACGCTTATCAACCATATACAATAAAATTCTTATAAGATATAAAATTCTCAATGCAATGCATATAAAACATACAACATAAAAACTTAAAACACGTAAATCGCTTTTTTGTGTTAGTTGTGACGCTACATTTTGGCATCGTAGCTGCCAAATCAAAGCGTGAACGCTTATTGTTTTTTTGGTTTGTCCTTTTTATATTCGTGTGGTTTCTCGTTCCTTCTAGAAACTGAAAAACATGGTGTACAAACGTTAGATTGTCGTTTAATCATCGTTTCGTACATCAAGCCTAACGCTCATTGGTCATCTAAAATTCATCTTAATTTTTTATTAGCTGTATTATGTTTACATGCCACAAGTAGAATTGCTAGCATTTAGATAAGCCACTAGCAAGACACGCTAGTGTTCGGGCATCTCCCAATAACGACTGCTCGCCGAGTGTTTGGCGTATTCTGTGGCTAACGTTTTGGGCGCCTCCTTTTGGCTAATTTTGCCAACCATACTGGTTATTCCGGCTGTTGGTTTGCAACGGTCAGTTATGGGTGTAATCTATTAGCCAATTTTGTTTTTTAAAAATGCCAAACAAAAAAATGTCGATCCTACTGTTAGTTGCAATTTTAATGAAAACGGTAATGTTAATACATAAAGAAATTATAAATTGGGGATGTTGTTAACCCACTTGATGTACCAAATAATGATGTTTTCCTGTTTTACAAAAATTGTAGAAAGTTTTTGGCCTGATGAAGTGTACGGACGAAACGTTGCCAACAATAAAGTGATTTTAACCTTTATACCGACTGTGTTGTGTGGATGCTTTATCTGACTCTTAATTGGAAAGGGAGTTGATCGAGGATAGTAAAACCCCGATTTAAGCCTGAAAAGAACTCCAAGTAAATTATGCATCGACCACAATTGCCCACATAGCAACTTAACAGTTGAGATTTTACAGGGCTAAGATGGCTCCAGACAAGCCTATGGAACTATACATTAGCCATGTAGAAAAGTATGCCAGAGATTTATGGGCACTTAACAAGAAGCCTTCTGACGACGAACTCGCCTACTCAATACTGGCTGGTTTACCTGACATTTGGGACTCCATGGCACACCAGTTTTACCATGTGACCTGTGATGGAGGCACAGGCCTCTACAAGTGCTGATGTGCTGCACGTGTGTCAGCTGTTACGAACAGGGGCAGGAGGAAATGTGCTGAGTGAATAAACTGGATAACATCTCTGGAACATCACCTGCCATCTTGTAGGACACAACGCCTCATATTGTAGATCATCGCAGAAGCAACCTGGCCAGCAACCTGATGCCAACCAAAAGCCCCGACAATCAAAAAGAGGAAAAAGGAGGCAGTTGACACCTTTGACTCAACCAACCTCCTCTTTCTTTGTTGGAACCGCTGAAGACAACTCCCAGGACATCGATGAATGCTATTGGGAATCTGAAGCAGCTCTGCACCTCAGTACACACAGTTCACCTTGCTCCATGCGATTGCCCCTCAGACTACGAGAGGATATGAGAGAAATTTGGCCATAATGGGCATTGGCACTGTAGCCTTAAGCCGGGTCTCCACCAACTGAGGCGTGAAGTTCCGCCTCAAAAGGTGGTAAAAAAATGACACTTACCACCAAACAGAATAAATGAGTATGAAGATGTGCTGTATCCACCAAAAGTGGCAAAAAAACG
>JAUJYV010002899.1:0-11318 GCA_033995625.1 Ophyiulus pilosus | reverse complement strand
ATAGCGAAGATACTATAAAAGCAATTTCCTATGGGCCGAAGGGGCCGGTATATAGTAGGTCCAGACAGTGACCTCGTGTTTAGGTTTTAATTGAGGGTTAATCACGTGGCTAGTCTTAATTAAACAATAATGTAAAAGTTACTTCTACTACTTCCCAAAAGGGGAAAATAAAAAATAAAATTTCAGAAATAATGCGTCTAATTGACAGCATCTTCTTGAAAGGAGGCATGTCAAAAAGTCGTTGTGATGGTTCCATACACTAAAAACCAGGCTTTAAAATCGTTGTCAAGTTTACTTGGAAGTGCAAATTTTTAAATTTTCAAGGACTTCCCAAGATCAATTAGTGCGAATTTAAAACCAAAAAGTAGGAAAAATGTTCTAAAGATTAATCCTGATTTTTTTTTAAACAGAATTTTTCAGAATAAACACTTTAAATTAACCTTTAAAACATAATTCTCAACATTTCCCGATTTTTAAGACTGCTTTTTTATCTTTTTTTTAATGTTTTAACGGAGAAAGTAGAAGAATAAGAAGAGGAAGGAGCACGGTCGCGGCCGATTTTTAGAGGAACTACACCCCGGCATTTGCCTGGAAACAACTGTGGAAAACCGCGAAAACCACAGTCAGAGTAGCCGACCCGGTCGGGATTCGAACCTTGGGTCTCCCGATTACCAGGTGGATAGCGTTACCACTAAACCACCTAGCTCGTTTTTAAGACTGCTGGACACCCTGTAATCGGTTGCCGGCTTACTTTGTGTCATCTGTCAGTCGACATCGGGTAGTAAAGAACCGCCAGCAGCTTCGGCTGTCAGCTTACGTCATGTCACACAGAATCGGAACAGAAAGCGAGAGAGGTGGCGCCACCGTAGTAGACTGCAGACGACGCCAAGATGGCGTCTCGCGTTCGATAAAAAGCCGATTCTCTTTTTAGAATTGGTCTGTTTGAAGGCGTTTTCACGTCTTTTTTTGCGTAGAAAACGTTATTTCGCTCGTGTTGGCCATGGCCCAGTGCGCGCTGAGCCCTCAGGAGTTCGTGCAGAATGCGTTCAATCCGACGGTGGGTGTTTTGTGCACCTCCAAAGTGGACGCAATCTGCCAAAAGAACAACCTGTCCTTCGTGGAAATGGTGCAACCCTTTTGCAAACTCAACACAGAAGGTGAGAACCAACTGACCCATCGAAGGGTTCCCCCCCTTTATATCTGTCTGCATGTCTACTGTTCCTGATCGTGCAATGGTCAAGCCCTATCTAATGACGCTTCGTCTCTCCCTAACCCCCTTTATATTTGTTTTTTACGGACAAGGGACGCTCATGAATTACAGAGACACCGAAAAAAATACAGGGTGTCCTAATGCCTGGGAACGTACAGTGTTCAATAGAATCCTAATGTAAAATGTACAGGGTGTCCTATAACATACAGGGTGCCCTCCTATAGCACCATAACATACACGAGGTCCTATAGCTGACTATAACGTCTGTTGTGTCTCGAAGGGTCCCAACATAAATCGAACCCATTTCCAAAACTTTATGACCTAATGTGTCCTTACGTCTACAGCTCACCTTCGCGATCCGATGAACCAGTCGTTCGCGATCCGCAACCTTCGCATTGGCCTTTGCGACATGAACCACGAGCCTCCCAAGAGTCCCGTGTCTCGCAAGCTTCTCTACGAGGTCATCGCAAGCACCATGCCCAACATGTGCGACAGATCACGCCTTGTGTCCATCAAGACCAACGGATACTCGCTGCAGATCAACAGTAAGTCAAGGTTCTGGCATTGATTTCGGGAACGTGTCCTACTTTTTTGTTTTTGTCTTCCGTTCTGTAGATTCCACACCGTGGTTCGAGGCGTACCGTGACTGCTTCCTCAAAATATCGCCGCTTTCCGACCACGAGTTCACCGGACACTTCCTGGCTTGTATCCTAGAATTGTGTGACCCAAAACAGTAACAAATTAGTGATATAGGGCCATTTCAGCATTCATTTGGTTGCCACCGGGATTACCACCGGGCACATTCAGTTAAAGGTCATTCTCATTGACACTTTATCCATTAGGTTCGAGTAGGCACAAAGGACCTATGGGCCTTTTAGGACCTTCAATATTATTGAAAACATTAAAATACGCTTATATCAAAATCGGCATGAAAATTAAAAAAAAAGTGTTAGACTTAGATCTACAGATGTAAAACTGCCACGAAACTTCCTTAACGGATCCAAATCAAGGTATTTTAGTGGTTTCTGCGGATGACCCAGACCCACTTCAAGAGTTTGCCAAACTGGGGCAGCAACAGCATTCCAACCAGCACATGAATCCGGGAAAATCTAGCAAGTGGTTCTTCCCCAACATCCTCAAGTTTTACGTCCTTCTTCAGGATTTTGTGGAGCACGACTCATCCAGGTGACCTAAACTCCGACGTTTCGATAGGGCTCTGGAACCCCATTACGAGTCCTAATTTCCCACCGTTTCATTTCTCCGACCAAAGGACCGAGTCGTTGTACCAGAGCCTGAAATCCACGTACGGCGCCAACGTGTGTCACCTCCTGCGCATCAACTCCAGGGATTTCCAGTCCACGTCCTGCAATTTCGACGACGGCCAGACGACCCTTCCGGATCCGTGGAGCCAGTTCCTCACTAGGAAGGTTACTGATGCGGTGAGTCTTTGCGGGTAGTTTGAGATAGCCCTCGCAGAGAGACGAGTTGAAATAGTCCGAATTGTATAACGATGCTGTTTTGCAGGATACCAACGAGACGGAGTTCGGTACGCCATCACCCAACGAAGACAGCGAGTCGGAAAAATTCGGCAATCCAGTTCTCGGCAGTGAGTTGTTAACGGAAAGTTTTAAGACAATGAATAGGAATGTAAACTTTAAAAATGTCTAATGTCAGTTTCTTCAACAGCCGTCGATGTCTCCAGCGACCCATCGTCGAACACAATCCCTAGCACGGTGGATCATCCGCTCATGCCGCAACACTGCAAATCTTCGTTAAGTTTAACGGACGACCTGGCAAGTTAACTTATTAAACGTCATTCACTCGAAACGTCTTACCGTTTGCCGAATAAATTCCTAAGCAAGCCATATAGTCCCTAACGAATGTCCTACGTGAAGCTCCCTGAAGGAGTCCCTAACGAATGTCTACATAAAGAGCTCTTAAGGAGTCCCGATGGTCCCTAATGAATGTCCGATCCAAAGGTGTCCCTAAGAAGTCCCTCGCTCCCATTCTCCGTGTCCCAACATAACGTTTTCATTTCTTTAACTGCAGAAAGGATCTCCGGCAGATGCCCTTACCGCCCTGAGCTCCTTCTCCAGCCAGCCTCCGGACATGGGCGAAATCCCCGCCGTCCTTTCGCCGCCTGACGCCATCTCTGAATCTCCATCTACGACATCCTTGTCCGGCAGACCAAGGACCCAGTCGTTCATCCAGCACGGAATGTGTCTCACCGTTGCGGACATGGACCAGATCCGGCTCTTTGTGCACGACTTCTGCATTAGGGCCTTGCTGCCTTTTGTTGAGAAGCAAATGGGCGTCCTCAACGAATCCGTAAAAAAACCACAATTATATTGGAGGGAATTTAGAGGCCCTAACTATTTAACAAAGTTTTACCTATCCATTCCAGGTTGCAAACCGTAAGGGCATCCACCGTTCGTTCCTCAGCGCCACCAAGAAGTGGTTCGGCGGCAACAAACCAAGCCCTAGTTCCGGTAGCGTTGCCACAAGTTTCGTGGTGTAAGTATCTACGGCAGCACTAGGGTCCGTTGCGATGCAGCATACTAATTATGCCCTTTGTTTTCTCTCTCGCAGGTACAGTCAAGAAGCTGTTGAACTACAGGTCCGTCGCCTGGGTGACCTAGCCTTCATGTTCCAGAACTATGAGTTAGCGTACCAGGCTTACCACATGGTCAAGCGGGACTTCAATAACGACCAGGCGTGGTTACACTTCGCCGGGGCCCTTGAGATGGCCGCATTGGCGGTCTTCATGCAAGGGCCGAGCGGTCAGCGCCAGGTCCCTTTGCACTATTTCGACACTGCAATCTCCACATATCTCACAACTTGCAAGTGAGTCACCAACATATGCTTAGCGGTCCTTCACAAAAACGTAAACTGCCCTTACTGTTTTTCTCATCCTTAGGACCGCACATTTTGCCACGAGGGCGACCTTGCTGGCCACCGAGTGCCTCAAGCATCAAGAGCGATATCTGGACGCCGCCAGTTATTTTATACGCCTGACCAGCGAGGTAAGGAATTTGGAAAACCCGCACCCAAAAGGCCTCCTGAGTTCAGTATGTTGTTACCATGGCTACAGTGGTTGATTCGTGGCAAATCGGGGAGGGATTGAGGCTAATCTATGGTCAAAGAGGACCCAAAGATAGATTGCCAAAACCCTTCGCCAATTGCTGGTATCGCCTTTAGCGTCCCCTTAAGATACGTCAGTATGTAGATGCAGACCATAATAATAAACTGTGCCCTTTTCCATGTTCTCCTCCAGGACTCCGACCTTCGAAGTGCCCTTTTGTTGGAACAAGCCGCCCACTGTTTTGCCAACCTGAAGAACACGTGCATCCGCAAGTACGCCTTCTACATGATCCTGGCTGGTCATCGCTTCAACAAGGCGGGTCAGAAGAAGCACTCGTTGCGCTGTTACCGCCAAGCGCTCCAGGTTTACCGCGGAAAGCAGTGGCTTCTGGCGGAGGACCACATCAACCTGACGGCCGGCCGACTCAACTTCAATCTCAACCTCCTGGACGAGGCGGTCAACTCCTTCCACGAGCTGCTTTACGACGGCAGCCTGCAGAACGTAACTCAGCAGGCGTACTACGTCCGCGAGTACTTGGCCATCTGCAGCGTCAGTACTTATTCTCATCTTACGAACCCTTTCTCACGCACGATCCATGACTAACTTGTCGACGACGTTCCTCTTTTTCTCGTAGCACTTGTTGGGGCAGCGCAAAACGCCTCCAGATACCATGACTCAGCTGCCCTTACCTGTCATCGACGCGCAGAACTGCAAACTCGTCCTCGGTGACTGCGAACAGAATTCAGGTTTGCTAAGACCTGGAATATTTATGTTTTTTTACATTTCTCGAGGCCCTTGTTTGTGTTCGTGTCTTTTTGAACACATTCCTTTTAAGGAGTGCAAAATTAAGGGACCCAAAGAGCTAACCACCAAGTCAAGTGGTCTTGGAATTTGTATCAGCAGCTAATTTTACTCATTTATTGGGCCCTTTTGAGCACTGTCCTTTTACAGAATGCAAAAATTTAGGGGTCCCGAATAGTACCAAACAAGAAAGGTTAATATTGGGCCCTATTCGAGCCCCTAATTGAAGTGGGGTCCAAGCTAGGTGGTTATATTAACTGTATAGCAAACCAAGGTTCGAGTTAAACGCCGACTCTTGTGATCAAGGTTAGGTTAGGTTTGTGCCCTTTGGGATTTTATCAGTTTGGGCAGTTATCCGTTAACCCTCCACTTCTCCAGTCTCTAACTTGCCGTTAACTGTTCCAGAGGAAACAGTGGTCTCAGCCGAAATCGCGTCCGCCGAGCAGGCCTGGTGCCACCTGGAGGAGGCTGCCATCGTCCACTCTACGGGTTCGCTTCCCGTGAGGCACCGACCAGCGCTTCAGCGCTACACGGCCCTAACCAACAACGCGGACCACCCTCAGGCGGTGGTTAACGAGCCCATCACCCTACAAATTCCGGTCCGCAATTCGGTGAAGATTCCGTTGTTCCTGACAGACGTCCACCTGCTATGGTCCTTTGAAGGATCCGACGAGGACGGCAAGATTTTCTCCAACGACCGCATGTCCATCGAGGATCTAGACAGCGTCGTTCAGACTCGGGTGCTGCCGGAACTGAAGCTGGACGGTGAGCAGACTGTCCTAATGAACCTAAGTGTGGTTCCATGGCTGACCGGTAACCTGCACATCTCTGGCGTGGCTTACGACCTGAAGATGCAGGCCGCAGAAAAATCCGCAAACTTCTTCTCCGTCCGTGGCATGCAGCCGCTAAGCGTGATCGGTCCGCGGCTCAACTCGACCACGGAAGAGAAATGTGGCAAGGCGTACGGCAACGATCGCCGCCTGGATCCGAAGATAGTTCCCACATTGCCGCGGCTCGATGTAAGTCCGTGGTTTTTTGACGTCTTTGTTTTTGGTATTGAAGGGTGGCAAGTTCAGCAACGGCTGGAAACCGCGGAGCGGAACCACGGTTCACTGTGCGGTGGGTTTTCTAGTTTTTCCAGCAGCCTCGAAATTCTTGAAAATGAGGACAAACACGTGGTCAATGATGAAGGTTTTTGTGTAGAGAAATTCTCTCAACCGCATAATCTTTAAAATTGCAGGTGGTTTGCCACGGCTTTCCGAGCACTTTGTTATGCGGTCAGATTTCCTCGTTTGTCCTGGAGATCAGTAACCACGGTTTGGAAGGCATGAAGCGGCTTCTTGCGGTTACCGCCCAAGCTGAGACGGTAGCTTTTGGAGAACCGGCGGCGATGGCGGTAGAGCCGCGGCCAGACGTCTACGCTTCCTATTCGGCCAGCGGTTCTAGGCCCGATGCTGCGGCACTTGATTCCTGCACCGCCTTCTCCATCTGCTTTCCACCCGGCATGGAGGTCCTACAGCCGAACCACAGGTTCTGGCTTCCAGCTTGGATCCGTGGTGCCGAGACTCCTGGGACCCACACCCTCAACCTCTTGTTTTACTACGAGACTGCAGAAGTCGATGGGGTCACTCGTAAGCCAAGGTGAGTCCTGTGTGCTTTCCTCAGATTGATAAAAATCATCATGGTCCTTTCCTTTTTGTCCCTTTTGTAGGCATCGTACTCTGCGGTTCCAGTCCACGTACTCTACCTACGAGGTCGTATCCACCAGCGCCATTGCCCTTACAGGTGCTCAGCCCGTGGGCGAGGCACTGTTGAGGAATGTTACCTTAGGGCTGGAAGTGTCCAACATCAACCAGGTAAAGAATGGGCCTAACACCATTAAATGGTTTAATGGTCCTCATAGTTGACGAAGGCTTTACGCGACCTTCACTCGACAACATCAAAAGTAAAACAAAACATCTTTTCTTATTGCAGCACATCGACAGGTCCCACCTCGAGCTGCGTCTGCTTCAGGTGTCCTGCGTCAGCAAACGTTGGAGCATTGAGCAGATCGATTGCCGAGCCGCCAAAGGTAAGGAACCTTTCGGAAGTTTAATCCCAGTCTCGTTTGACAAAATATTCGCTAAAAATACTGGGGTTTTTGTGCCTACAGAAGTTCAGCTAGGACCCAAGGAGAACCTGAACCTGTGTTTCCGCGCGATACGACGGCAGAGCCACCAGCGACGCTACTGCTTCAGCAACGTAGTCTTCCAAGACAATGAGGTTCGTACACCGAATCTTCCTCCGTAATCGTATTGGTCTCAAACAAAACTTATTGTTCATGGTTTTGTTTTTAGATCGACAGCAGCATCTGCCCTTGCTTCGACTTCTGCCAGCGGATCAAGGGCTTCGACCATATCTCAGATAATGACGAGATGAACAACGAAGACGATGAAGAGTTTGGTGGTCAGGAGTCAAAGGGCGATGAACCCAAGACGGATTTGGATCTCACAGTAGTCGTGCTGTGGAAGGTCAGGAATAGACTTTGACGTTTTGTCACAATCTTAAGCCAGGTCGGAATATGAAGGCCCTTGGGTCAAATGAGGCCCTCCGTGATATCTCATGAGGTCAGCCAATGCCGTGGTTTGCATTGGTGTGGTCTATGGAACAAATATGGTTTTCAAGACCTAAAACATGTCCAATATGACTCATAAGACCTTAAAACCATTTCTGACATGGTCCAATAAGACCTGAAATATTTCCAACAATGCCCCAAGACCTAAAAACATTTCAATATTTGACAAGAAGATTAAAGTTATTTGGTTACCGCAGGCTTTCGACCCGAACAAACCTGGAGAATTCTACGGCCAGCACCACCTCTCGTTAAGGGACGCAGACATCGTGGTGTCCACCAAGTCTGAACCAAAGGTAACAGAAGACAAGCCCCCAATCCACTTCTTTGGGACTTCCGACTTGAGCTCGCATCCCGGAAAAGGCTGTTTGGAGGAACGGTCCATACCACGGCATCTGCGCTACTTCGTCTTCACCTCAGCCAACATTGAGCATGACTTCGAGGAGTCGAGGTGAGATTCGTGGGGCCTCGCAGTTCCGACTTGTGTATGCTGTCTTGGTCTGGGACCTCGACATTAGAAACTCGTGTTCCATCTTTGCAGGACCTGCATCGTTCCGGTCCACCTCGTACTGTTCAACTGCGCCGAGTTTGGAATCGACGCCAGCATAGAGACAAACTCTCCCGGTTCCTTGTGAGTCTCATCAAGGACCTCTTAGCAGGGTTCTACCGTACAGCATATCGTGACATGTCCTTTGTAAACTTTCCACAAAAATTCTAATTGGTTATTTTTTTGGCAATCTAGGGGCACGCAGGTGAACTTTCCGTCTTCGGAGTCCTGCCGTTTCGCATGGGTGGGTTGCAGCCGCACTTCGGTGGCTCTTGGACCTCAGGAGACCCGCGTGGTTCAACTCCGCGCCTGTTTTTTCCACCGTGGTACGTACAGCATGAGCGGGGTTAGCGTCAAGGCTCGGCCATCCTCCGAGAAGCACAGGCATCATGACGTCAGGGTGGATGGCTCCGCGCAGTTGGCCGTGGTTTGGGACCGCAACCACCGATGAGGAACCACGGATTTTAGGAAATTCTAAAAAATAATTGTCTCGCAGATTCGGGTATTGGATCTTTATGACTATTTTGTACAAAAGATTTTGCTGTTAATACTCTTATCGGTAGTCGTTTTTCCTTAATTTGTTATCATTATTGTAATCGACGATTATCACAATATTAACGTCTCGTTACTTGAAGACGATTTAAAGGATTTGCACCATTATGATCGATGTGAAATAAATTAATGCCCAAATTAAAAACTTGTCATGTTATCAATATCAGAAAATCTCTAACGAACAGTTTGTCCAACCAGCCATAAAATAATCGGTACGAGACACGGAAGATTATTAGAGGACGTTTTGCAACAGGTTTAATAAGACGTATCCAGACATATGTAAACATTTGTTTTTTATGCAATTATTGGAGAAAAATTAAGTTGGGGAAAACCATTTCAAACAAGTTGGAAATTGTGTAAAATACTGGATTGTTGGGTCAAGTTACAGGGTACCCCCACAAATAAATTTTTAAACTTCCCTGACTTTTCCAGGTTTGAAAGCAAATTTCCCTGACCAGCTTGAAGTCATTTTGTCGTCACGAGTCACGTGACATGGGCGTGTTTGCATATGGGCAAATCGCGTGACGCTCATGACCCTAATCTCAAAGTTGAAAAAGGGCTGATATTATAGATAAAACATCCAGATGTGAAAAGGGCCGAAATAGACCAAACATCAAGATGCGAAAATTGCCATCACTAGTAAATATCCTATTAAGGCTAATTACTTTTGCCCTCATTCTGACCATATGGTGTCCAAAGTCGAGCAAATTCACTGTTTAAAAGTTCAATAATATTTAATGTATTCAATTTCCCTGACTTATCCCAAATAATACATTTCCCCCTGACTTTTCCAGGTCTTTCCAATTTCCCTGACTATTCCAGGTTTTCCAGGTCTGAGGGTACCCGGACTGTTATAATCAAAACTTCCAAATCGTCAAATAGTTGTAAGAGCACACACAAAATTCTTATTTGATTCAATCAAATTAATCAGTCTAACAAGGTCCCTGTTCTCACGATGCCTCTAATGTCGGGACACCGCACTAGTCTCATTCTATACCCGAGGAGGTGTTGGGTATAATGAGATATACGCGAATGCTCCCAGTCTCCCCTAAATCACCTTCATATAAGAATCTTTATTGTTTTTAATATTAAAAGCTAAACTAACCAAAATTACATACCGAAATGGTTGAAATTCTGCTTCATGCCCGATGTCCAAGGACAAAAGCCATGGTTCCCTCATTGGATTTCCTCTTTTCGAAGGTCTACAGCCGAGAATCTTCGTTGGTGACACTTACTAAGTCTTCTTAGGTATTATTCACTTTTACTGTTCAATAAACACGAAAATTGCCTAAGAAAACCCGAAAAACAAAGTAAAGAACAATGCTTTTCGCATTCCATTTTTGGCGGAAGAAAAAGGAACTAGCAGTGTGATCCGACCACCACTTGCGAATGGCAAATAGACAAAGCACTGCGGACCAGATATTCCCTATGTTTAAGAAGTGTGACCAGATTAGCACTACGAGCATAATTATCCTTGTTGTTAGCAGAAAAATCTCCACCCAATATTCAATGCGAATAATTAATAACAAATGAAACATTTATAATTATTTTTAGCATAGAAAAAAATTGGATATTAAAAACTCAGTTTCCAAAATATTTTAAACATTTTTAAATTATTAAATATTGCTGTTTATGGATGAACTGTAGTTTTTTAAATTTTCATAATTGCAAATTTAAAAATCCAGCAGTCATCATTCTTTTTAGATTTCATTCAAAGTTATGTAATTGGGCGCAGTTCAAAGACTAGTAAAGTTATGGATCAGCTGTAGTTTTTGCATCAGTCATCAGTCTTTTAGGTTTAGGATATTAATCTTTAGCTTTTAAATCCTCCGTCATTAAGGTTTTCAGTCAATTGAGAGTTTGTGCACACCTTCCGTCTTTCCCTTACCTTGACGTTAACGACAAAAAAGAAAGACCACGCATGCGCACCCATTACAATTCAGTTGTCATATAAGACGGGCTCTGTAAAATGGTCACGTGATGCAAATGTAAAAACCGCCAAAAAATAACGAAAGAATTGGTTAAAGTCCAATGCTGCCAATGTCGTTATCGTTAACAGTGGCATGCACAAACTCTGTATTAACTCGTGTAATGCACCATTCAGCCTCTAAACCCACAAATTGGTTCAATTTCTCCATATTTTAATACACGATTCAGATTTTTATAGAAACTTTCCGGTGAGATGTTTAAAAAAAAGTAGGTTTTTTCAAAAGCAATCCTTAACTTCCGTTCGGCAAAAAGTCATCGTTAACACGAGCAGTCAAATCTCGAGTCTTACAGTCACCGCAGTCAGCAAAACTTTACTTACATCAGAGTAGGGCACGTTCCGCTTCCTAAACGCGTCCTCCGTCAGTCGTGACTTCAGTCCGCATGCCATGCGAACAAACCAGTTCTATCTTCAGAGGTACGTAGCGGCTACGGCTTCGTAACTTGGTTCTTCCTCCTCCTCCAGAATGTCGTAACTTCCCACGTTCATCGGCGACTCCGTGACGAAATAAGTCATCAGGAGCCCTTT
>JAUJYV010002898.1:0-11319 GCA_033995625.1 Ophyiulus pilosus | reverse complement strand
ATATATGAAGTGATGTACCCTTAGAAGCCTTTATGCCCCCAAACCTTACTCAACCAACCAAACGATAATTATAAATCAAACAAAACAAGTATTCTGTAGCAGAGGCACGTTTGTAATATACGTATTTGTGTATAAAATACACATTGATTGAAGTTAAATTTGCGAAGATGCATTATTTCATCTAATTTTGTTGACGGTTTATAAGATGTTTTCATTTACAGTGTATGGCCCATTTCCTTTAGTGATAAGGTTTTCCAATTTGCTTCACCGAATGTGCACTTCAGTACGTAATTATCGACCACATGCAGAATGAAACCGAATTAATAAAGTGAAAAGATGTAATAGGCTTCATTGTATATATATATATATGGAGCATGACAGGAACGTGCTTATTTCGTCCAACAATTAATCGCACGCAGGCATATATCATTATATTGGTCGCAAAGCCCGACAAACGGAATTATTAAGACTTGCATCCCGCCTGAGCGCATGAGCTAAGGCAAAAATGCAACATTAAATACAGTAATTAAGGCTTGTATGGTGCAATTATCGTCACGTTTTGCCATATCCGAAGGGTCCAGAAGGCCAGTGGCGGCGAGTGCTGATTGGCCTGCGAAAATCTCCTTCCTGCGATCTCACTGGTGCAGAGAAATATTCAAAACAGAAAGCTCTAATTAGACAAAAGTAACGTGAGCTGGCACATTAGAAAAGTAGCAGTAATGGGGTTAGGCATCACTGGGTCCATAGATATCCGAGGAAATTTACTTCAGGGGTTTTACATAAAAATGCGGCATTTGTAGCAACTGTTCGAGGTTGGATTTTGAATAAAAGCCTTTTGTGCGGTTTGGCGAAAGCAGTTTCACTGTATACTATATGCTTCTTTTGTTTCGGGGCAAACGCTAGGCTCCCACTCGAGATTTCACTCCGAAGTGAATTTCATCGCTTGAGCATGTCTTGAAAGGCAATTTAATTTACGATGCAAACCATTCTGCAATCCGCACTCGAAAAATCATCGATACACCCAAGCGATCCTCTTCAAACCGATTATTGATTTCTTCCCATGGAAAAATGTTTGTTTCCATAAATATTCCCGAAATGCGTGCATGTCGTGCAGTGTTGCTAGCCAGTTTTTGATGCTGATCACACTGCGAAAACATGAGTTGCTGCTGGCGCATCATCCCCGGGTGAGTTTCAATTTGTGATCACATACACGTGATGCCACATTTTTGCAGGTGGGGTGCACACAAAATTCAGCCATCTTATCATTGTATACTCAATGCCAGCAATACAATAGTTCAGTCTGTGTTCTTCAACCGGTGGGGAGGGCCAACAGGTGTGCAGATGAAGTTTATGAGAGGGTCGAAAATGTACCTTCTACCTACTAATTTTAAATAGAAAACATTATAGAAATGGTCATTATGGAGCAGATTATTTTATTTCAGACTTGATTTTTGTTTATTTCATTAAAAAATAAAAATGGTATGGTGTGTCGTGACAATAGAGAGATTGAGCCAGCCAAATTCTTAACGTTAACCTTAACGTCAGAGGCGGGAAGGGAGGAGCCACCGACTGAACTACCCAAAGAATTAACTGAACGTCAAGAGTGCGCATGCGTGGTTCGTCCCTTCCCGCCTCTAACGTTAAGGTTAACGTTAAGGCGTTGACTGGCTCAATCTCTCTAATTTTAGCCCCTTATTCAGTGCGCCGAGACAAATTTAAGTTTAGTTTAGTGTGTCGTGAACTGCAAAAGGTAGAGTTAATTTAGTGCGCCAAAGGTTGAAAAACAATTAGTCTTTCTGGCAAGTATGATTGCCGGAATATTTTAAGTTTTAATTAATACACGAAGTATTCATTTTCATGGTGTCTAGCAGTTTTGAAAATCGGGTAATGTGCTTGAATTTGTATCAACTTGAAAACGTTTGAAGTTGTGCTTGAAATTTATCTTAAACACCAGTTTATGCTGAAGTTAAGAAATATATCAAAATAAATTATTTTTTAAGATATCTCTGGGAAAAATTCTGACTCGTTTGACAAATATTGTCGTGCGATGGGTCCTTGAAAATGTAAGGAATGAACTTTGAAATTCCAGAGATACGGTTACATTTTTTTTCCAGCAAATTTACTAGACACAATGAAATTGGAAACTTTTGTCATGGTTTGGCTCATTTGATGAAGCAGGAACTGATCTGTATTAAGTTGAGTGCGCTTTACTCACTGCATTTTGTAATTGTGTACTTTTAATCCAGTGAAGTATAGGAACGATTTATGATTTCTCGGCTTAATTGTCATGGCTTTATACCTAGTTGGGTTGCTTAGTGGTTAAGCAATCCGCATTAAAATTGAGATATGTTCGATTTAGTCTATTTTACACTTTTCACCATTGAATGGTGAAATAATCTGCACTTTATGAAAGCTTTTATGTGGTTAATTTTTGTGTGTTCGGTAAGTGACTTTTGGATTTGCTTACAGTGTGAATTTCTTACATCTTGTATTTAAAATAGCTTCATGTTGAGAGCCCTTCAATTCGACTTATCTAAAAATCCTGGAACAAGCGGCTGACAGTGTCTGCCCTCTCCTTGCATCAGAGGCAGCGCAACTCCTCATTTCTTGCGACTTGCCAGTCATACAGAAATTGCTTTTAGCATGCTGTCGTCTGGCATGGCCTCGGTTTGTTT
Organism: Ophyiulus pilosus; assembly: GCA_033995625.1. Taxonomy (NCBI): domain Eukaryota; kingdom Metazoa; phylum Arthropoda; class Diplopoda; order Julida; family Julidae; genus Ophyiulus; species Ophyiulus pilosus. The sequence goes on along the minus strand of JAUJYV010002898.1, from coordinate 8,644 downwards.
AGTGGCTGGTTAAAAATGCAATGATGAGATGCGCAGGGCGGAAGGCGCCGGTTGAGAGTGCCGTTATTAGGCTTTTTGAAGTAGAAATCTTTCACGTGGCCTGTCATGTAGGCTTCAGTGGAGTGGAAAAGGAGCTACGAGGATTTTTAATATTAGCTCACATATTGGAATTCTAGCCCATCTATGGCAAATCGAGTTGCAAGCGATCAGCAAAAGGCACGTCAATAATTTAAAAAAATTGCCAAGGATGCACTTTTTTCTTCTTCTTCTTGCCCGAGATCGCGAGGCTTCGAAATCTCTTGTTTGTTTCTAGAGAGTTGGTTTTTGTTACAACTATCTATGGCATCATCTGGAGATGTTTGGCTGGATCATAAAACGAAGTTGGCAGGAGCGACGAATTATGGGTTTAAGGCGCAGGCAACATTTTTAGAAGCTTTTTCCTCGTTTTTTATCATGTGTACGCGAGTATTTCGTCTTCTTTTTTTCGACCACAGTCGATAACGAGAGATGTTGTTTATATACGAAACTTTCATAAGACTATATATATATATATGGCCAAAAAAAAATGCGTTTGTGTTTCAATCCATGCCAACACGGATCCTTTGGAAGCAATGAACATTTTTACGGCCCCTTGACTACCTGTTTTTGCGAGCGTGGAAACAAAATCATTAGCCATCTTCTTAATGAAAAAGTTTCTATGGAGTGCAGAAATTAATGAAAAATCCTTCGGAGGCGCTGCTTTTATCTTCTTTGAAATCTTCAGGGACGTTCCGTATTAGCCTAATAGCCCTAATGGGCAAGAAGAAATAGGTTCCTGTCTGCTGGGGTAGGCAACATTAGAATACGGACATTAATTCCTAAAGCTCGAACTGGGAAAACTTTGTTCGGCTACCTTGATCTGGATACTCATTAACGCGATGATTTCATCATCCGAATCCCAAATGTAAACCCGTGAAAGGTGTAATGTTGCAGAAAGCCCCATTCGCTGGTGCTTGTAATGAGGATTGATCATTTCCATTAGACTTTTTCATCGGATTTTTGCATGGGCAACGCATAATCCGAATATCAAATTATACAAGGCCCCTCGTGATTAGGTCCCATGTCTGCCATTGGTTGAAAATGGGAACCCCGTCAATTTACATACGAAGCGTTTTTGTTATAGGATTTTCAATTTTTTTTCCCTTTTGTTATATGCCTAACCAGGAATTTGCATTATAGGTAAAATGTCACACCTCTTAATATGCAAGTGCGACAGTTTCCCTTAACTGAATTTGACAAGTTTGCTAACATCAAATGATAATACATTGTTGTTTGCTTCCAAGTTCATTTAACGTAGAACATATAGGGTGTAGGTAGGGTATCTGATATTTATCTTTGCGACTTTGATTGTGAAATAAAACATCTGTCCAGCAACATTGGAAATTAGGAAATGCCCTTGAATTTGTATCACATTTGAAAAGTCAGCTATGCTTGAAATTCGTATTAATGAAATTCTATGATTGAATTTCCCGTTAATAGACAGTTTTCGCATGCATACTTACGTTAGCGAAGGGGAGGGAGGAGCCACGCATTGAACTACCCAATGAACTAACTGAACGTCATGAGTGCGCATGCGTGGTTCTTTTCTTCCCGCCGCTAACGTTAAGGAAAGTATAAAGACGTTGGCATGCGAAAACTATCAAATCTGAAAAGTCCTTTATTAAAACCAAAAAAAGTCAATTTTATTAAAATCTATACAATTTATTAGACGTGGAATGGAAAATTTGGTCGTGGGGTTGGTCCTTAAAAATGTATGGAATGAGCCTTGAAATCCTTGAAATGGCTTGAATTTTAATTGTCCATCAAATTTGCTGAACACCCATTACAAATGTTAAGATCATGTGTTTAAAGTAGTCTGACACGTTATAGTCTGAATATTTATAAAGTAATTTCCACAATTCTTAAACATTGAAAATACACATACTGTGCATTTTATTTAAAATGTTTGGAATGTATTTGATTAATCAATGCCATCTTGTTATGTACGACTATTATGATGTATCTGTAGCGTTCAAAAGTATTAATATAAGACCCTCACTGCATGTTTTCTTTTTAATAAGCTGATGTGTTTGTTGTACTATAATATGTAGCGAGTTTAATGTAACTGAAATGACTGTTGATCACTTGACACTGCTATGACGTCATAAAGGCTATACGTCAAAAGTTATAAATGGACATTTTGACTTCAGAGTGCAAGTTTCCTTCTTGTTTCTGTCAGTCTTCTAGTATATATACGGACATGACGTGACCAAGGCAATTTTGTCATTCCAAGATGACTTAATTGAATGAAACCATTTCGCGATTGCACCGTTCCTTAAATGGGATTAGTGGAATTATTACATCACACGGAATGGGTCGCTCACGAGCTGGCAGGGCCACACCTATGGTTAATAATGCAGGAAAGGTTTTATGAAAATGCATTTCCTTTGATTATCAAATTGCCTCCCCGAGGAAACGTTTTGAGAAAATTTGCTGAAACAGTCACTTTGCACTAAACAAAGTCGCCCGGTCCTTAGCGTATATTAGACGCACTCGGGGGACATGTTTAAAGTTGGGTGAATAAAAAAGCCCAACTATAACTCGCCGTCGCTCCAAATACTATATAGGGTTCATCGCCATTGTCACCGAGGCGAAATTGTTCTTGTGCAATTGCCATTAAGCCATAACAGTTAACTCCCTAATGATAGCCAGCTATTGAAAAACAGCACTGCAACTTAGTAGATTGCTCGTGAATGTTTTATGTCATAAAAACATATACTGCACAAAGCGTATAATAAACAGGAGATAGACTCTCTGGTTACGTCGAAACATCCTAACCGCGCCCCGATGTCCTTTATTATCGTCGAACTATATACTGTATATAAAAATGATGCTGATGGCCTCATAATAAAGCTCAATAATTCAGTAGATAACAGTAGGTAGCGTATGTATGTATACCACGAGTTCTGAATATATTCAGTCCAACTACACTAATAAACAAATCGTCTAATTTCATTGGCTGATTATAGAAATTATCTAGCATAGAGTATTTCAGTTTCTCTCAATCCACATTACAAATTGTCAAAACTGCAAAAATGCTGGTGTATGAATACTTTTTTCGACCACTGTATATGACAAGGACAACTGCTTTTTGACATGTTTTAGACGCATGACATACTCGGCATTTGCTCATGATTATGATTATTGATCATGGCTAAATAAGGTGGATACGTGACATGACCCACGCATATACTGTATATTAGAGAGTTTGAGCCAGTCAGCATTAACTAAACGATAACGATAACCAGAAACAGCGCTGATGGGCCAGAATGGCATTGGAATGTCATGCTTCGCATAGGGTATAGTCCTTGACATTCCGAGCCGCCAGCGCTGTTTCTCGTTATCGTTATCGTTTCGTTAACGTTGGTTGGCTCAAACTCTCTATTGATATGATCCAAACGCGACGTTAAAAATTCATTTCAATAAAAATACGTCCAAACTCAGGAAAAAACAAGCAAAACAAAACAACAAAAAAACACGACAGCTTATTTCAGCAAAATGGACGTCGTTATTTCAATAACATAGACAATAAGTCAAATAATAGGTCAAATAAATTAGCCTAATATTTCAATTAAAGTAACGTCATATTTGCATTACATTTCAAGAAAAACTAACTTCTTTTAACGAATCTGTTAAAATTAGCCATCTATTCTAAAATCATTGACCTGAAAATTGCGATATTTCCTTCGATGACGTTCTAACTGCTCATTAAATCAGAAATTGACGTCATTTTTAGTGGGATGACGTTCTTAAAATGGCATACTGATGACATCTTTTGGATGAAATTTTGGTCGGATGGCTACCAGGGCAATATTGATGTAATCAGAAAAGGTTGTGAGGGCGAACCCAACTGAGCGATTAGCAGGTCTCTCTACTCATGAATATTCAAGAGGTTTGCGAAATTAATCGATTAGTCGGCTAATCGCTCAGTTGCATTCAGGCGTAGGTCTAGCCTGAGAATCCCATTGGGCAAAAGCGTCCACACAGACACTAAGCAAAGCAACGATTTTGGGGACATTTGTATTAAACTGTAATGTTCGAGTAGAGCGATGCATGGGCGATTAGCCAGCCATTAGCAGCTGCCTTGTAGCATTTAGTTGTTAGCATTGGTCGAATTAATCTTAAAAAAGATGTTATTCGCACCAATGCGAGATCCATGTTTTGTTACATGCAATTCGACGATGGAATGCAGTTTCAATACTTCTTGACAAGTTGACATTTGAGTCAAAGAGTCTAAGAGGGTGAATGGATTTTACCCATTTACCATTCTGACAAAGGACGGGTACTGAGTTGAATTGAATTGAATATGTATGACATGTAATACCTTCCATTTTTGTTCATTTATATCAGTCCGATTTATATCATTGCTCAAAGGCCCATCGATCGACTTGTCCCATTGTCTTAAACCTTGTAAGAGAAGCGAATGTTGAGAATGCGAAACACGTCAAAAAAAAAAACTTGCAGCACGAAATCGTTGCTTTCAATGTAAATCATTAAAAACTATCTTTGTTTTCTTCCTCCATGGGACAATAGCTCCGATACGCAAAGCACTTCGGGAGGTCCTTTATTCCTCATGCAATGAAGGCAAAGTCAGTTCCTGTTGTAGCAGACGTGCGGTGATGGGAAATGCAATTTTGACAAATCCTTTCTTTCTCATTTAAATAATGGGCTTTTTTTTCCTTCTTCTTCTCCAACATGCAAATGTAAATGTGTGTATATGCATGACATGAATTGGAAATAAAGTCAAATAATTGAACTGTTTGAAAAAGCAAGCGTGCCGTGCGTTCATCCAGATGAATATGCAGCGGTCTACGAAATTTAAAGGCATTACCGGGGAATGACATTGATTGAAACGCTAAATCCATTCGAATGATCTGAAAGCCACGGAGCTGGTTTAAATACCTCCGAGAAAAAGCAAAGCTGTAATGAAAGAAAATTGAACAATTGTCAATCTAATATCTGGAATCGTTGAAATTTAGATAATGAGAAATCTGTTGAGGAACCTAGAAAAAAAAAAGGAAAAACTCCGACGTGCAGAAGTTGCATATACATTGTTGTAAAGTGCAGCTTGAAGTAGGAACAATTTTGAAAGGGAAATAATGACTGGTAACAATTGAATAGATTTTTTATTGGCACGTACTCACCATTTCAATTCGAGTGCAAAATAAAACAGACATGCTTCAGTAAAAGCCAGTTTATCTGAGAAAAGTTGTGTTCAGAAAGAATTTAAGATAAAATTGTTAACTATTGCCATATTAGTCGCACATTAACTGAATTGCCTTAACTGAAATATTCTTTAAAACATATCTTATTAGTTGGTCAGAACTGCCAACTACAGTATAAAATATGGATACTTTGGTATAGTTTGTGGGTTTTTTATATTCTGAAGGTGTTCAATAATTATATACGATCAAAAACTGATCAGGTTAAATGACCTACTAGCTCTTTCCAAATATGGTCATATTTTGCTATCTAATTAAAAAGAGCAGGGATTTTCCCATTAATTTCTGACTGACCCAACATTACCCCATCGAGTGGATTAACTTTGGGTTAATATGCGCACCATAAAATAATATTATTCCGGTGTAGCATCACCTGGTGGCATATGAAAGTTTATTTCGCAATTTCCCACGCTAAAGGCTCATACACCGCCAGGAGGCGCTGAACCGCGATAAGGCTAATTACGCTTTGTCGTGTTTCCCAATACCGATGTTTGCTTTGTGAAAGATTCGTTTTCGCTCTAAAAAAGGGCAATTTCTGCTCAGCATGCGTTTACCAATTATACGAGAATCGGAAAAATGTGTTCGCCAGAATTGTTGTCGAAATAGGTTCGAAACCAAAACCGAATTTTAGGACCCTCTGAGCATGCATGAATGGCGCGAGAAAGAATGAGCACTGAAGTGTGGCCTAATTCGCGGGTTGCTTGCTTCAACGCATGGTAGGGCCCGCAAAAAAATCAAAGCAAACACGACCAATCGAAATCGGTTTACGCGCAATGGGCCGACGGATTTGCATTTGCAATACTCCTAGATAGTCTCTTTTGTGCGCTCCCCACAAGTATTCCGTGGGGGGAAGTGGAAACGGGAAGGCGTGTGCCCGCAAAAAAAAAACTATTTTGAAAAGGTTATGATAAAAACCCAAAATCATTGAGTGATGCAAAATGTTTTATCAAAGTGGAGTGACAATCAACAGTTTTTTTGCGACGAAATGAAATCCCCTTTGAGCATTTCAAACACGTAGAATTTGCATCCTATTTGCATATAGGGCATGCGCCAAAGTAGGGTCACAAATGCGAAGGACGACCGTATGCAACTATAGTTTACTTAGCATGTCCATATGGCATATGCTTACCCCCCAAATTCACTTAGTCGAATCAGATTTTTCAATGCATCCAATCTCGGAAGTTCAAGCCATTGACTTCTACAGAATATAACACAACCCTTTTACCATCTTCGAAACTTGTAAGATAAAAATTTAATAAAACCTGTATAAGCCATCTCAAAGAATCTTTTAAGGAAATTTTAGTGGAAACGAACATACAATGCCATAGAAAGTCTGAAATTGTTTTTACCCATTACAAGGGAATATCCCATTTCTAAGCTCCAAAGAAACATGGTCGGATTATCCATTACGCTAAGTAGGCTGGAAACCATAGGGGCTTCGAAGCTCTTTGGGGTTCATGCATAAAAATGCATAGATTTATGCACAAAACGAAAATGTTTTCACTTCGCAATCGCATTGAAAATGTTCTTCAAAATACAGACTTGGTACAGATGTTGAACTAGTTGAAGGAGGATGTGGGAAAAGCCTTGAGACTCTTCTTAGTTTAATCTGGCCTTGAGGGATGCAGTAGGTCACAATGTTTTTGGAGTAAAATTAGAGAAAAACAAGCTAAAACTATTTAAGAGAAGAATCCAATCAATAAAGATATGGAAGCCTGAATGGTTTTCGAAAACATTCGAATGACGCTGTTTCAGAGTCGGTCTATGTGGAGATTTAGCATGCCAACGTCTTTATACATGCATTAATTCTACACATGTATATACTGTAACTTAGATGTTATTACTTATGAGTTTATAAAAGCCATCTGCTAGTGGAAACAAACTAAAATTGCATTTACTAAAATAGATTGCAATGCTCAAAACATAAGCATAAGATACTCATTAAATTGCGCAATGCTTGAAGAAAAGGATTTATGTCTTAAGTTTATAGTGTGTGACACGGTTTTTTCAAGATTTATATAATCAATGTGTACTTAGTAAAATTGCTTTCAATGAGATTTTTTTCGTCCGCCCATAAAAAGCTTTATAGATTTACATTGGGGGGCATGTTGCGAACTTGCAATAATGTTATTCGCAGGTTTAATCTCCTAGATTGGATTTTCTGTTTTAAATTATTTATCCAAAAGTGAGATTAGTCGACGTATCTTATTCCATTCTCTGAGGTGCAGTGCCATAAAAACGTAGCAGTACATAATCCTAGCACTTGAGCGCTGGTTTTTCATCAGCAGTTTCGTACCAAGGTAAGCACTCCCGCTCAGGGACATGCCAAACCTGTTTATGTACGCAACTTGAGATATGGAGGTTTTATTCTGTGTTGCAAGCCACTGGGGCATGCGCCATTTAAATTGAAATCTGAATTATTGAATATATTTCAGACGTTCTGTGGAGTTGAAAAAGAGCTCTCTCGGTCACATCGTCTGATTTATTTGAAAACATCTAAGAAAATCACACACTTTCGTATTCTAGACAGTGAAACATGTTGGACTAGGTCACACCGGTGATTCACTTTCAAATTACATTATCGAAAAAACATGTCTGTAGATTTTGAAAGGTTACTTGTCGTCTTCTGTAATTTATCTTACATGGAGTAATGACGTTATTATTAAGATTCCTCGATGCTTTCACATACTATAATACAGTTGGAATACGAGTGAATGAGATATAGATTGTCCTATGTCTCAACATTCTCCATTTCCCAAAAATCCAATCGATAGACTAGCACGTGCATTAAATTCTAGGACTGTAATTTAGCATACAAAAATAAAATAAATTGTTCAACTAATTGGAATTTATTGCGTTCACCTTAGATAGACCTGGAATAGCAGGAGAAAAGAGACGTATTTAAAAACAAATCAGGCAACTGCAACATATTGCATTCGCTTTCGCATATGTATATATGGACAGTTGTTAGTTAAAACAAAAGTAATGAAATGACACTCTTTGCCAATTAAGCCCTGCATCTATAGAAATAGGGCGTTCCCCTATATTCATGTTATGCTTAGTACACACTTGAAACACGAAACACCAAACAGAAACAGGGTTTCGTAAACTTGTTTGCGATATGTGGTTGCTCACCAATTTTCTGCAAACAAGTTTCAGCAATTGTTTTGCCAAAAAACTTGTTTCCATGAAACATTTCGGTGATCGCGCAATAGGCGGTGTAGATCAAAGGAAACATGTTTGCTGGTCAGTTTCAGCACACCAAGGCCTGTATACCATGACGTAGAGCATTGACCCAATTTGCCCCACGTGCTTTCTAGAGCAGGCGCCAGTTTTTGGCCATT
>JAUJYV010002897.1:0-11319 GCA_033995625.1 Ophyiulus pilosus | reverse complement strand
TGAGATACGAGCAAATTGACATACGAGCAAGGTTACGGAACGAATTAAACTCGTATCTCGAGGTACCACTGTATTAGCATTAGTAAAGAGCTAGATAGGTTATACGTAAAATGCTGAACACGCTAATATGCTAGTGTAAAATGATTTCTCTATTTCTATGTGACAATCACTGTCACGGAGACGAGTAGACGACTATCTGATTTGGTCTTGTCCTTTGGCATTTATACTACCTTGGACAAGTCACATGGCACCCAAGGTAACCAATTAACTGAAGTCTTTACAATTTGGGTTACAAGTACATAGAATACAAATTATTTTAAATTTACATGCACCACAAAGGAAGTTAAAATAACTTCCTTTGTGGTATTTTAACTTCCCAATTTGGACACCAGGTATAGGTTAAATTTGGAATCTATCATTAATTTTAGCTTTGACCTTAGCTAGGGGCCATTTTAGTCTCTGACAGACTCGTGGAATGTATGGTCCCAATTTGAAAGTTGAAGAACATGTCAATATTGGTGTAAATACATTGTTTTCCCAAAACAATTGCTTATGAAAAGTGAATTTAGCGATAATTGCAGTTTTATTACATGTGTGTTGTTCACTACAAATGTAATGCAATACAATTGATAAAGGAATATACAGAACCACCATATTGATACTATTTGCAATAATATGCAGTACGATATTGTGGATGGTTTGTTATGGTATTGTGAAGGTGGTTTATGAATAGTCCCCATTCGTTGACTAAAACCCAAATATAGAGTACATCTCATAATGTAGTGCATTTATTAAACTACACCTGAAAGCTATACAGTTTTCACAGTTTATAAAATGACCCTTCGAAACAAATGTTTTAAAAGTTAATGTTCAACATGCGTTCCTATTATGTTCACCAGGTACCTGTATATATGTCCAATTTATACTTTGTCCATATGCACCATATACCTATGTACATAATTCTCACCTTGCCCCACATCAGTTGTCTCAGTTTACACCTGACATCACCTGAAATCATTGTGTGCACACAATGATTTCCCATAGAAACTTAAATTGATTTAAATGCAATTACATTCAACTATACGATATTTTTGTAACTTATATAGCAATAAGGTATGCATTAATTAGTAACAGATAGAATATCTACAACGAAATATTCAGTTAGAAATAGCAATTAATTTTCTTTGGAAAATTTTATTTTACAATTACCATAAAAACTGTTTTAAAGTTGCTCAGAAGCACGTACACTATGCTTGCTATATATAGAGGCTGTTATACATATGTATATAGCAGCAATTAAAGGCATTTTAAATTAAATAAATAAAGGCAATATCCATAATAGAAATATTTATTAATGTCACTGCCTCACCTTTCCGTAATATGTAGCATAATTGATTTTTTCATTTTTTTTTTATAATTTAAATAAATGGTAATAATGTTTAAGGGGGCTCAATTCATCAGAGGTCCATCGCTTAATTGAAAATGAGCATGTTTTGCACTCTTTCCCTCTGTGGCTTAAGCACGTCCATATGTAGTTGATTTTATGGTAAATCCGAACCTGTTTTTGTCTAGATATAAACAAAAAATCACTGAAATGCGATTCATTAATAGTATTATTTTTAAATGCATGTGCACAAATACAAAGACTCAAACAAGGCCATTCATAATCGTTATATGCGTTGGTTTTCAAACATTTTGCATTCAAGGTAAAGTCCTGCTATTCCTTCATTGTTAAATCCAATGTAAATACATTAGGCCTATACTGTAATGCTTTAAAATGTTACTATTTTAATAAAGTTTATATATCAATTATATTTTGTGTGCGACAGGTGCAATCACATACTCCCTGGTACCATTTGCCCTTGCTAACTTGTGAAAATTTAAAGAAAAGGCCAACATTTCTATAGAAAGTTGTTGATTGATATTTTATTCTCGTGAAAACATATATGTGGGTTAGTCCAAAGTGGGATTCAGTAGAAACTTTGCAAACTCGAGCTCTAGGATATCTAAAGTGAAAACCTAATTTTGTGTTGTTAAAAATTGTTGAGAATTACTATGGGCCTATATGTATACAGATGAGAAACTGAGCGTTAAAAATGTTAAAAAATGTATTTTTCAATGCGAAACTATGTTATTGAACGTTGTGAATTCATTAACATCGGAAATTGTATAATAATAAATCTACTTTTTTACAGTGACTGGATTGCACGTTTGGGGTTCCGTTGCAGCAATTGCGGCTGTCTGTACCTTTTATACGTCAGTGGTAAGTTAAACATTTAGTCACATTTGGATAATTTCAATTAGAAATCCCTGTTGATATTGTTGACATACATATTGTTGCTTGATAATGCATTGACCTAAAAACGAATCTTTGTAAGAAAGTATTTTAATTTTAACCTTTAGCCTTAAAATTAATACAAGCCGACTTTAAATCCATTTTAACTGATCGTTTAATTGCTGTGAGAAGAAAAGGACAAAAAACTACATTAAACAAAAAATGATTCTAACTACACTATAAAAAAATCCGTGAAAGTTACAGAGAACTTCTGGCAGGAGAATTAACGGGATTGTTTCGTTGAATGTGCGATTCCCGTAAATATGTTACCATAATAATAAGGGAATACTTCCGCAAAAATAGCGGAATCTGCATATTTCTATATTTCTAAAATTTTGAGTGTGGATCCGCCTAAACACTGCCTCAATTTACATCCAAATGGCATCAAATTTCGCATGAATACTTCTAATACAAAACCTAGGTCAACTAAAAACAATTTTGAAATTGGATAAATATTCGTTAAAAATAGTAAAACCCAATTTCGGATAAATTATATTTATGGCCACCAGGTGGCCAGGTTATATTCTACATACACAAGTATCCATTAAAAATCAAAAATTTCAGTTTTTCGCAAGTCTATAAACAAAGCACAAGGCCAATCAGTTAAGATTACTGGAATTGATTTGAGATTGGACTGCTTTATCCATGGAAAAAAATGATGCGTCTTTGCCGTGAATGTGTTTACTATATCAGGCTCTTACTGAGAAATAAATATGACTTAGACAATAATTAAGTAATTTTTGCTAATTAAAATGGCACAAAACAAATAACCTAATGATTCATTATTGAATTCAAAATACATTTTATAATGGCACTTCAAGGGTGTCCGATTTGTCTTAGCTAATATTGAAACAAATCAAATATACATAGGTTAATAAAGGTAAAACCAGAATTCAGTTCCTTTGAACCAATTTTTAAATATTTTTAGTTTTAATTCCTATTACATATGATACGTTTTCCAATCCTAAGCGAAGCCATGGCAGGATAACCAGCTAAGTAAAACTATAAAAATAACAGAATACCTCCACAATAATGCTGTAGGATTATTTTTTTCTCTATTTGTCACTAGAGGTCACAATCGATTTTCCAACAATTGAATACATTTGTGGATACAATTGTGGAAAACATGGAAAATTACAGCCAAGAAGTTGACCCCCCCTGGTCATCTGATTGTAATTTAAGCTGATAAACCACTATCCCATCTAACTCGGTGACCCAACACAATTGATTTTCTTAAGACCTTGAATTGGCTTAATTTCTCATAGAGGACACTAAATGCGGAAAGTTCCTTCATCTTGAATAAATTTAAACAAAATTTCTGGTATATCCAGTTTACTGGACATTTCCTTCAAATATTACGCTACTTTTCCTGTTAGATTTACGGATATTTTTAACCGTGGAGGTCTTTTTTAAATTTATCTATTATTTTTTTTATTATTAATGACATTATTTGCTGGCGTACGTGTTTACTCTTATAACAAGCCATTGATTTGACGACATACTGGTATTTTTTGAATCGAACATATCGTGTCACACAAACGCCCTTAGGTCGTTGGTACACTTTCTTGTAGAATACATATAGCACTATACGACATTTTTAACTTTTAGGGTGGCATGAAGGCGGTCATGTGGACTGATGCCTTTCAGTTGGTGATCATGTTTGGGTCGATGCTGGTCGTCGTCATCAAGGGCGTGAGTGACCAAGGTGGCTTATCAGCAGTTTGGGAGAGAAGCCTAGAAGGGAATAGAATAGAATTTTTCAAGTAAGCTTGAACTTCAGTTGATGTGATGGCGCCATTGCAGTATACTCTATACATTGTTTGAAAGCAATTCTTTTTAGCTTTGATCCAAATCCTTTAGCTCGTCACACGTTTTGGACCTTGAGCGCTGGCGGCGGCTTCACGTGGTTAGCTACATATGCTGGAAATCAAGCACAAATTCAACGATACCTAACAAGCCCTACTCTGAAAGCTGCTCAGATGTAAGTATTATTGAAACTATTACTAGTACACAATTTAAACACTTCAATGAAAACGTCAATGTGATCCAGGTTAATACCAGAATCGTATAATTAAACTGTCTGATCTACCAATACTGAAGGAATTCTGAATTTTTAGTAAACTGTGATTAACAAAAGATAAGCCTTGTCTGAGTTACCATCTAAAATTTCCTTAAACCAATCAGGTTGATTGAATTTTTAATTATGGATCATAGCGCCTGCATATGCATGGACGCCTAGAAAAGGCAAGTAATGCAACGATGTTAACGAAATCTTATAGTGGTACGTAGCTTAGACAAGGCTTTACGAATCTACTAATATTCTTGCAGTCGTGCTTAATTCATTTCACAAACTGTAATCAAGAGGAAATAGACCAGTCAACAACCATTTCTACTAATTACCCAGCAAGGGATAAAGTTTCCAGAGATATTAGAAACATTGACAAGTATTTACTATACAACCCAGCAGAAAATTTACTGCACTTTATTCAAATAAACTGCCCCATCATTGTTTAACGTGGCTGGCTAAAACTCTATTAACTACTAAATACAAAATACCAGGTACTTCTTGAAATACTTCTTATTGCTTGGAAATCCTTTCATGCTGGAACCCGTCTTCATGCTCCTCTTATACATCTATTGGCATGCCAAAATTGAGTAGAATCTGACCTATTCTGCAATTAGGCAAATCTGCATTATTGCAATTAACGGTTTTTTCAAATCATTACTCAAGGATGACATAATTGCAATTCTCTCTAGGTCGCAAGGTCGAGGTCAGAGTTTGATCCATTTTTTCTCTGGTCTTTATGGCAGGAAAATGGGGGTAAAAATGCTTTACAGTTTCCTGCTGCAAGGTAGTGACACGGCACGTTTCACTCATGACAGCAAACATTCTGCTGCAGTATCATACTGTTGTCGAATATATCGCTTAATACCGAAAACAAAGCTATTTGGCTCTGTGGGCCTCCAAGAAAAAGATACACATGGCAAAATTAAGTTTTGCTTTTTAGTCAACCAATTTATTTTTCAGGTAAGTTGTACAGATTAAATCAAACTAACATTTCATATTTAAATCGCCATGTGTTGGCAAGTCGAAGCAGAGGGAGAGACGTCTCACCTCGTGGAGAGCTGGGGCTAAATAGAAAGAGAGCAAAGTGCTGCCAGGTCACGAGTTCAAACTGACCTGCATAGTCAGCCAATCAGCATTGACCACATTTTGGTCAGGCTGCTGGATGTCTCGATGTCCAGGGGCAGAGAGCCGCCACCGCACTCCCCCAATTGTCTAGTGATACCGTGGAGGGAGGTAGCTGCATCGACCGGAGTGAGTGGTGGTTTGAGTGGCATCAGTAGCGAAGTGAATGTGTGGATTATTCTTTGGCTGTACCAGAAGGTTCGGTTTAAGGATTCCCTTCAGTGGTAACAGCAGTACTGGAGCAGCAGTGTGAATTGGAATCTTAGTGGGGGGTGGTGGGAGGCTGCAGCAGGGGCATAGAAAAGCAGGTAGTCAATGTCATTGGATGTTGACCACTGATGTTACCCAGTGGCACTGCAGAATGGTTGGTTGGTGTGCCAGGCCATGTAACAACCTTATGAATGTCCCTTTACTGTGCTTCATTGGGCTGATAAAAACTTGACCATCCTGCATGGTATGTGCGAGATCAACATATCCATTGACCGTGCAGGAACTACACGGTCAATACACGGTCAATGGATATGTTGATCTCGCACATACCATGCAGGATGGTCAAGTTCTTATCAGCCCAATGGAGCACAGTAAAGGGACCTTTGTAAGGTTGTTCCATGGCCCGACACACATGGTCGTGTCGAAGGAAGACAAGAGAACAGGTACTGAGGTCCTTGAAGATGAATACAGGTGGGCGGGCATGTTTAACAGTTGGAGGCCGTAGGTTTGCAATAACCAGCCGAAGGTTCGTGAGTAAATCATGAGGCGACGGTGTATTTGGAGCAAGGGAGAAAAACTCACCTGGAAGAAGAGGAGGAACACCGAAAACCAGTTCGGCAGGGGATGTGTCAACATCTTCGCAAAGTGCAGAGTGAATTCTCATTAAGACTGTGGGAAGAGATGTAGCCCACGATATGCCTTCATGACACATGAGGGCACCTTTAAGATGTTGGTGGCAATTTGGTCCTAATAAAGTTGAAATTCAATCTAACAATGATGACTAAGTCGCTCCTGACATAGGAGCATTCTCCTGAAATTGGGTACGACCCCCCCCCCCACCATATGGCATTTATTGGCTGACTGTAGGGTACTGAGATGAATTGAATTGAAAAAGAAAGGGCATATCCACTTTAACGGGGTCAAATTCAGCAGATTGAACATTGTACTCTTAAATAAAATCTAAATGTATGCCAGTATTAAAAAGGATGATATTGTCTAACAAAAATTTTTACCTGAAATTACCACGAGTCTAAAAAAATATGTTAAACTCCACTTTTATTTCAAAACAAAATAAAAATAATTTAGATTGAAGTCATCTTGAAGCCAACT
Source organism: Ophyiulus pilosus (assembly GCA_033995625.1). Taxonomy (NCBI): domain Eukaryota; kingdom Metazoa; phylum Arthropoda; class Diplopoda; order Julida; family Julidae; genus Ophyiulus; species Ophyiulus pilosus. The sequence goes on along the minus strand of JAUJYV010002897.1, from coordinate 4,474 downwards.
TTAACTAGCTTAAGTATTATTATTACTTTATTAATAGAATTATTTTTTATTAAAAGGGAGATTTTAATATACCTTTAATCAAACAGATGTTCATTCTGCTGATTCATTCGATGCATCTACAATTTATACTGAATATGCTAATCAGGGAATGACATAAACAGCCAGATGGGCTTTATTTGATTTCTAACAAATACAGTTTTCTGATGTACCATATCTCATTAGTCATTTCGAAACAATAAAGAAATATATGTACGAGGAACATATGTGACAATATTTTGTCAAGATAACAATGTATAGGGTGTCGCATAATTTATCTACCAATTTCAGTTGGCAGTCCTGCCAAACTGCACGTGCGTTTGCGTAGTATTCAAATATATGTATAAAGGCTAGAAGAAATCAGTCTCCCATGGAGCATTTGTCGACCTAAACCACACCATACGCACCACTTGCGCTAACATTCTGGCAAGGATGTATCAATAATCTATGTTGCTCCAGCACCTGCTCGAGTCAGGAGAAGCAATCTTTTTGCTCTGTGTACCAGTATACTGTATATAAGGGTATATTGGCAAATTAATTGAAAAAAATGTTTGTTTCATCAGACATCGACAGGAACTGGATTAACATGGATTCTTGATCCATCTTTGCAGTGTGTCTGTTGGATAAACGCCTTTACTGCTGCGATCCATGTTTGCGCTGTCAAACGTTCCTTGGTTGATTAGTTGCGCTTATGAATACCACATATTATCAAGCGCAGCCTAATAGGGCTACAAAACTATGCACCACCCTTTATAAAGCAGGATCTAGCCAAGCACTTCTGGAAACTGGAATTTTTCAATCACATAAAAAAGTCATTAAATAAGGACAAAGAAAAAAATAAACGTGTCAGAAATATAGCCTGTAACATGCATTCTTTTAAGAACATTCCTTTTCACTACACATTTTTATATGCTAATACTTTAGTGCAGTGTTTTTCGGTATATTTTAGCTCACGCCACCAGGCCTGATGGTATACGTTAAGAGTAGTATTTTGATTTTATTATCAGAGTAGTTTTAAAGCAGTAATTAAGATCTTCTATACAACACTCGCTGCTACTGCATAGTAAAGACAGCTAGATTAAGTATAGGCTATTTATAAATTCACTGATTTTTTTATAAAAAAAAATTGTAAAAAATAAAAATTTCTGTGTGCTAAACTTCATTCCATCTGAAGGTTTTTCTAAAATTCTTTAAGTTGGTTGCACTATTATATTTTTAGTTTGCAAAGTCAATCGCAAAAGTCTCCAATCCCATTAGCAAACGTTCTGTTAATTAACTGCATTACGTTTTTGGGAAAATTTCGCTTTTCCTGTAAATTGTGATGAAAAGTAAAGCTTTGGTTCTACTGTAAAAATTTCCTAATTATTGCTCATTTATCTCGATTTTGCCCCAAAATCTACTGCAGTATTTTTTTCTTGATGGTAACAATATGACTTTACTGGTAAAAAAAGTTTGAGATCTGAAATGTCAATATTTTATATGAAATTTTCTGGACACCATGCTATCTGCTTTTTAAAGTTTTGATTTTTATGCCATAAAATCCGGGAAACATTAGTCACCATGTAAAAACGTTCGTTTCAATCTTAAAATTTGGATTCAAAAATGTATACTATGAAACCATTGGAAAACCTTAACTATATCATAAAAATTCATCAAAGATCTAGTAAATATTAGTTTTAATGTAAAATTTGCTTTAGCAAAGCTTCGTAACGTCTTTATTGAATTTTTTAATTTAAGCGAAAGTTTCGATTGTGCTGTCAATGCTTTTGAGAGAAACAGCTTTAATTTTGCCAGGAGATCTTTCTGAAGCTGATGCTACCATCGAAATTAAACCAATAAAAAGCAAAACCTACAAAACAGCTGTCCAGCAAAGAAACCACCAAAATTAACTATTTATCATTAGACAACTAATTAGCATTTAAGATATAAGTCCAATAAGACGAAAGCATGAATACTCACAAGTACTGCGGCATGTTGACTCCCTTATCCGTTGGGAGGACCCTTCTGTGTGTGCATAGAAAGATAAAGAAAATTGGCATCAGTGAGTTGCAACGGCTAAGCAAGTCTTAAGTCCACGTTCACGAGACAAACAAACATGCATGACATCGAAACAAACCAACATATTGGTGGTAGAAATGAGAAAAAAAAACGTTTGCTTGCACACCAGTTAAACTTCAAACTTAATTATTCGCATAAATGAATCTTCCATTCTGGCATGTAAGCTAGAGCAAACACGGCTCGTTCGATCAACTCGTTCCTGGACTGCTAGGGACCACGTCGAGAAGAAAACTCCCAAAAGCACAATTATTGCATATGTGAGGGCAGGTGCACGAGTAAAGTTCCACAGCATCGTCTGGGTTTTATGGTTCTAAGAGGCGGCAATGTTTTGTCATGATAAAACAGTGTGCCAAAGAATTAATGCTCTACCAATATCAACAGGGGTGTTGGGTACAATGCTCCAATTCAGAGAGAGGCCCGGCCTGCTATGTAACATCCAAGGTTTCAAAAAGTAAACAGAAATTCAAATGTTTAAAACCCTGAGCCTTTGTTGACGCCCTTACTTCAAAGTTCAGTTCATAGGTATAGTGATAATATTATCCAGCGCTTGTAAGTCAGTCGATCCCATCACAAAAAATATTTGATATTAAGATTGTCTTGTCGATGTAGCCTTGCCACCGAAAGTTTCTCTATCAATTGAGGAAACAAATTTACCCCTTCCACCAAGAACTTTTGATGGGAACCTTAATTGGTTTTAAGCAAATCAGTGATTTAATTTGTGATAGATTGCATAATCTTTTACTAAAAATATACTGTCAAATGACAGTATATTTTTAGTAAAAGATTATGTCAAATAATGATAATTCAATATATTATTGCGTAATCTACTGAAATGCTCCTTCTAGTTTAGTTTATTTCCAGTTAATGTGGTTTTACTCGAAAAAAAACATGAACTGATTCGAACTGATTGGCAGTTGAAAAGAAACTGGAGGAAATGTGAGGGTTTTTCATTTCCGAATTGCACTGCATGAAGTTACAAGTATAATGTCAGACTAATTACATTATCGCAGTCATCATATTAATTAAACATATGTATACCCAATTGCATATACCGATTCCCATGACGATACAGAGAAATTATCTTTGTGCAATTACAACTTTCTAATCATGCCATCACTAGAAGAGAAGCTTATCTGATGTAAAAACAACATTTCATATTTTATCCATAAATAAATATTCCAAATTAAGCGATGCATGACACGTAGAGCTCAGTTGCTTACACAAAAACAAGTAAATAAATAATCCCCACATTCTGAAATTTTTTCTAAAGGCAGTTTTGTATGCAGTGTTTCATAATATCAGAAATTGCCAGAAATTCGTGGAATAGATGTGAGGAAACTTCCCACCGATATTGATCTTGCATATCTGAAATGTCAACATTTTCCTGAAAGCTAGCTGGTTATAAAAAGTGGATTTACTTTGAATAAATAACTTTTCAGTTGATCATTAATTGTACCTGCAATAGGTCTACATAATAAATTCATTCCAATTTTAATGTAACCCATAATGGCACAAAAATAAAAAGGGAATCTTAAATTATATGACATTGGGGAGATAATTAAATATTATCGAACAGTTTTTTTTGTATCAAAAAATTGTAGTTGCTTTGACAAGGTATTGCTTTAAGGAAAACATTTGCATTAAAAGTAGAAGCTAACTTTCACCTTAATGCGGCGTTTCAGCGACTACTTTGTTTGCACTAAGTTGTACATAAAAGATCCTAAACGAGCTCATGGTCCAATCAGGTTGCACCCAGGAATATCTAGGACAGTATCTAGCGCTGTACTGTGGGATTTAGCCCACCTGGCAGTTGGAATTATAGTTTTTGTATTTGTATTATTTTTTGGAGCATGGTCGCAGCCGATTTTAGAGGAGCTATCGTGACATTTGTCTGGAAACAAGTGTAGAAAATTGCGAAAACCACAATCACGGTAGCCGAACCGGGAATTGAACCAAGCTATAGGTCTCTCGAATGAAATGCCGATAGCGTTGCCACTACCCCACCAATGATTAGATTAATTACTGAGATTGACTATTGAGATTTCTAGAATTTCAGACCCAATAACGTGACGTTTGTGCTTAATGTAAGCTCATGTCCAATTTTAAAAGAAAGTATTCTTTCCCGCGCATCAATGTTAACCAATTTGAAGTAGATTGTGCAACTAGCCAATCTGAACCGATATTCAGAATAATTACGCGCCATATGCTCGGTTTTTGTAGTTGACAACATTGTGCAAATAACGTGCTGTTTTATAATTAATTCTTCTTTACTTAGACAGGGTTGCCACCGATATTTCAAAACTGTCTTGCCTGACTTTGCCTGACCTGAAAATGGAACTTTTGTAACTTGTACATTACTTGGTGATCTGACAAAAACTAC
>JAUJYV010002896.1:0-11323 GCA_033995625.1 Ophyiulus pilosus | reverse complement strand
TGCTTTGAGATACGAGCAAATTGACATACGAGCAATGTTACGGAACGAATTACACTCGTATCTCGAGGTACCACTGTGCAATCAATTAAGATCGAATGACCTACACCTAAGTGAATACATTTATTAAAATATCATAAAAACGTATTTTTAATTCACGTATTTATAACATTACATCTTTTTGTTTACAGGCATTGTTGGTGTTCTGGTTTTCTTTTAATATACAAACAATCAAAACTAAAATTTGAAGATTTAAACACTTAATTTTAATTTGTCATATAATACAATGACACAATGTCACAATGTCGCTCGAATGTATTTATATTGGTGTTGAGTAAATCAATCAGTATATTGATTTGGGGAATGTATTTGTTCGTTTACTCGTTAGTGTGGTTGCCATTATGCATTGGCATACTTCTTATTGTACTTTATTGTTTGATTTGATTGGTTTCTCAAGTTGATAACTATATTTATCATACTTGGTAAAAAAATGTAATGTTTGCTTAAAATTTGTTTCCCACTTGACGAACATATTGTTCATAGCATGTAATTAATAACACGATTTTAATCATTAGCACAATTGATATGCTGCTTACATATTGTCCCACTGGTAATTTAAACTGCAAAATATGTTTTTATTGTATATCGTGCTAGAGGCTATTAAAAAAAAAACGTCCTCAGGAGGGGGTGGGTCTGCTGACATTTAGACTATGTGGACAGGAAGGGGGGGGGGAGGCATTATGGACGTCCACTAATGATGTCATATTTCAGTTTTTGGTTTTTCTGTTTAAATAAGTTTTAAAGACAGTGATTGGGGAAAGGAGCATCAGAAGAAATGTGTCCCAGTCCCAAATGTGCTTTACTTTGTAAAACCTCGGGAAAGTCGGGTATTATGCATAAATGTGTGCTAAACACTAATTTTAAACTGGAATTTCCCTTCGAGGTCAGGAAATTTCGTTAATCAGAAAAATCTGGAAATATGTGGCGGAATTGATTGCGAGACAAGTGCTTAAAAATTTATGGGATGGTCCTTTGTATGTGCCAACATATTTTCTGGACACCCTACTTTTCAAAACAAAATTAAGGACGTCTATGAGGGGGGATGGGGGATGGGCTAAAATGGACACCGTGTGGACAGCGGGTAGGGGAGTGTGGAGAGGGGAAGAGAAGGTAAATTTGTAAAGGAATTTCGGGGAGCTCCTTTTTGAATGGTCCCTTATTAAGGTTCGCAAAAGTGCAAAATTATTGTAGCGCCATCTAGCTGTGGAAGTTTGTTGGCAGTGCAATAAGACTAAACGATACTAACCATGGCATATTCAATAGAGAAATATTTTCAATACAACATATTCGAAGCATTTCAATAATGAAACTTTGGAAATAACCTGAATTTGATTGATTATATTTTTTGGTTTTTATGGCAAATAACAGCGTAAAATGTAGCAAAAATGTGCGGTTCTGGTTCAATATGCCAACAAAAAAATGTATATATCACTTACATGTACTGTACATCACGAATTAAAATAAACAGTCCTGCAATGAATAGATAAAGGCTCCCTTAGTATGTATTGTATCATCACTGCATAAAAATCGAAACTACCACCTATAGTGAATTTAAGAGAATTCTGTACGTCAGTCACAAAGGGCGGAATGGTGCACTTCCGTCGGTATGAATACACACAAATAAACTGCCAATAAGCAAGATAAAGGCACTATTAGCGTTATGAATAACTATTTGTTCGGATGTATTAAATTAAATTAAACTAAACGATACCTTGTGGAGTACATTTGTTTACATGGTATATATATAGTGCATGCTGTGGTGCATTCATAGTTTCCGTATAAATTAGGGTGCCTTCCTGCTCCCCATTCGATAATTATCTAAGACAAGCGTGTTACCAGTAGTACGTTGAAACTTGCCATATACAATATTTGTGCTTAGTCTTTGGTTACCATGGCCAAAGGCAAGCAGGTGAATCCAAGTGAATCTGCCAACAACGGCTGCACAAACGCTTTCACATTGGCATTTCGTCCCTTGACCAGAGTATTTTGGATCTTTGGCTTTGACCTGGGCAGCACCTCTGTGAAGCGGTCATTAGTCAAAACTATTCTACGTTTTCCAATTCGGTTAATCTTACTGTTTTTAGCTTTTAACTCCTCCGATCTGAGTTTTTTTTGCGTCAAGAATCTGTTGTCGGCCAAGAAGAACTACAAATCCGAATGCGTACCGGCGACTCTGAATACCAACGTGGTCGATGTGGTTTTCGCCATGATTTGCTTCCTGAATCTAGTGGTCCACGAGAAACGACTGGCCACCATTTTTACATCGGGGGGTAACGAAATTTTAGAGCAGCTGGGTTTCGAAAGTGGCAAAAAACCTGCTAGGAAATGGTTATTCTTCGCCTGTTTTTTGGCCTTTTTGTCGTTCGTCTTTTCCGCCATGGCTACTTCAGGTTTAATTGCTTTCTCTAAGTTTCCCTCCCTGATTATCGGGCGCCCTATTGGACTTTTGAGCAGAAATTTCGACCAATATTGCGTGCTGCCCCTGCGTATTTTCTCAACCCTTTTCTGTTGTCTCTACGCCTTGGCTTGCTTCAAGCTACGGTTCTGTATGAGAAAACTTGCAGAAAAAGATTCTGGCTTCCAGAGTTTGGAGGAATTCGAGGAACGCTTTACCAAGATCCGACGCCTGATTGGGGACCTTGATGCCGCGTTTTCCGATGCTTTACCCCTGCTTTATCTCTGTAGATTTCTCTCGATCGGGATCTGGATCGAGTTTGTCTTGACCAAACCAGGACTCAAGGATAGTCTCAGATTTCTAGCCGTGTTTCAACACGCGCTACAATTATTCTGCTTGATCGTGCCACCCATACTCCTTAATGGAACGGTAAGCAGATGTGTTATTGGACCTTATGCACAGGTATGTCACGGATAGGTATCACATAAGATCTAAATTTGTCTCGAGCAAAATCTCCAAGCAGGACAATGTTTAATGTTAAAAAAAATCTGACATAATGTCCATTTTTGTGATTGCCGTGAAACTTGCTTTGTGATCCAAATTATGAAAGTGAAATCTAAGTAAATCTTGGTAAATCTTTCTACATTATTGTTGAATAACCTATAATGGACATGCATAATTGTAAAATTAACAGGTGTAACTTTACGTTGTGTAAATTTAGGTGAAAACATCTCTCGATATACAAGTGACCGAAAGAAAGCGATCTATTCAAGGAGGAGTTTACATTCCCGTAAGTTTCTGATGAGTAAAATTATTTTGTTTTGTTAGCATTTGGTAATTGGCAAGATGTAGCACCGGTCAAACTTGGGCAAATTGTACTCATGAGTAGGAGTAATGTTTACGATCGCACGCGTGAATGGTACTCTATAGTACAAGTGGAGTACGTGTAATCACTATAGCCATATGAAATGAGTAATCAAACTTGGGCAAATATGTACTCATGTGCAGAAATACTGATTACGAGTACATGTGGAATCGTACTCCATAGTATAAATAAATACATTGAATAGTATTATAATCAGAGTTGGGTAAATTGTACTCGTGATGTGAGTATACTGATTACGAGTATGACGGATTGCACAAGTATCGTTTAGGGAACTATTTTAAACACCGTAGGTTTTATTACAAGCAGAAACAATCAAAATAAACAATAAAAAACAATGAATAACAAAATAAATTCTTCTTAGACATTAACAAAATCTTAATAATTAAAGACAAACAAAAATTAAATGTAGAGGTAAAAATTAGGATACATTCATATTAGATTTCAGGATTATCCTCATTTCATGTTGCTCATTCTCGTTATTAGATAGATTGAGCCAGCCAACGCATTAACGTTAACCTTAACGTTAAAGGCGTGAATGGGAAGAACCACGCATGCACACTCATGGTGTTCAGTCCGTGGCTCCTACCTTCCCGCCTCTAACGTTAAGGTTAGCGTTAAGGCGTTGGCTGGCTCAAATTCTATTTCGCATATTAAATGCGACTCAATTACTTACTAAAAAGTATTTCTATTCATACTCAATTACATTGGTACTCGTGATTTCAGTTTACGTTAACACTCAAGGATATTTGTAATCATCCATTGTGAGTCCATTTTTGCAATCGAGTACATTGTACTCGTACCTCTTGAGTACATTTCGTATTTAATTACTCTTTGTACTCAGTACTCTTTTACTCACCGAGCTAGGTGGGGTAGTGGGAACGCTATCGGCCTTTCATTTAGGAGACCTGGGTTAAATTCCTGGGTCGCCATGATAGTTCCTTTAAAAATCGGACACGACCGTGTTTATTCCTCTTCTCACTTCTATAATAATTTACCAAAAAAATACAACCAAATTTCAAAAGAAAACTATAAACTTAATTTCCAGGTTGGCCAAGTCCCACAATGCATATGCGCTTAGTACTATTTTACTCGTTACTCAAATTCATTCAATGTACTCAATTACTGCCCAACACTGGCACCGGTTTCATTTCAGTATGAAACATCCAGTTCAACTTCCTCCAATGTAAACTTGATGATGATGCAGCTGACCACTAGCCCACCAAGAATGACTGCTGGAGGTTGCCCCATTAGCACCTGGACCATAGTGATGGTGAGTCTTTAATACAGAAAGTTTCTATTGTTTCACCATTCTCCCATTAGCCCCATTGTTGATTGTTGTCTATTTAAGCATGTTTACTTACCTTGTTTAACCATTAGGGAAATGTTAAATGCTTTATCACAGTGATAGTCCACCAATAACTTGTGTTAGTTTTATCCATCACGCTTCATCAAGGTTAATTGACAATTTGCCATGTGATTAATGCATACTGTCGAGCATTGCATTGGTGTCCTCAGTGATTGCCTTCTTTCAGGGGAAACTGCTTTTTTTTAATACAACCAATATTGTATCGTATAAATGACAGAAATGACGAACATGTGCAATTTCAAATAATATTATATATTTTACGCTTCTAATATATAACATCATATTTGATTTGAATAAGCTTAAAAATTATTGACAAAATAAACGTTTTGTTGCTGCACCAAGTTTAATTCTAAAGACATTTACTTTATTATTCATTACAACGTCTGTTTAGTTACAATTTATTGTACAGTATACATCTTTGATTATTTTTTAACAATAAAAAATTAAAGATGCTTGCATGATTTAATTTAAGTGCTAAACAAATATTTATTTCATACCCAATTTGCTTTGATTATTTTTGAAATTTGTATGAAAAGCATGGACCTTTTCTTAACAGCAAAACTTAGATAAACTGTATTACTGTTTGAATTTGTATGTTAGGAATTTTTATGAAATCCAAGAATGCAGTAGTTTGCTCAATAATCATTAGTCTCATTTTTGCATCTAAAAACAGGCAGTTTTGATTTCGTGGCTCTACTTGGGTCTAAGCGGTCTTGATATGGTTACCAAACAGGGATTTGCCAATCATCCCCCACAAACTGGCACTTTTCAAACTGCAACGGGAGGTTCAAATTTCGCCACGAGAATTCCAAGATTCACTACTAGAATGTCAAGATTCACCACGAGAGCTACCACTACGGCTAATGTTAACTAATTGAATGCACAATGATATATTTTGGTTTACGCGCATGTGTTTTGTGTAACAGTACCTAACATAATGTAACTGCATTTGCATTTGTAGTTTGCCATTACAAATACTCAGTTTTTGTGTTTAAAAATATTGACAAAAATAAACGTTTTATTGCTGCATTAAGTTTATTTCTGAGAACATTTACTTCATCATTAAAATACAACGTCTATTTAGTTACAATTTATTGTACAGTACAGTATACATCTTTGATTATTTTTTAACAAGGAAAAATTAAAGATGCTTGCATGATTTAATTTAAGTGCATGAAAAATATTTATTTCTCACCCAATGTGCTTTGAATATTTTGAAAATACAATTGTAAGACTTATTAAAATAGTAGTTGTGTAAAATCAAATTGTGCTACAAGTTTAATATTGTTCGATTTCTCAGATTAGTCTGGTAACAAGTTCATTGTCATTCTGGGTCGTTTCCATGGCGGTATTAGTGGCATTTTCTTTGGAATACTGTTGTGGCTTATTTTGGGACTTTACTTGTAAGTTCCTTAAAGCTGCGACTAGTCCAAATCACAACAAAGTAACACACGACTGCCTACATAAAAAGTAGGAGCTTAATGTATTATGCACAATTGATCAATATAAGACAATTATGCGTTATACCTTAAAAATTAACCAAGAACTGATAACGACGCTCCCTGACGTCAGTCTCGTTGATTTCAACGCCATTTGAAATGTCCAAAGTTTCACTCGAGGAGAAACAGAGACATCGCTTTTGTACAGTTCCTATTTCCATAGTAAATAAAAAACATCAAATGTGTTGTGTATTTCTTATACTATTCATGAATACATCATGAATTTTAAAAACCTCACTTACGGCAGTGTAAGCACCTGGAAACTCCTCATGCTGATGTTCGTCTTCAATTTCAACATTTAGAGTTGAATCTAACTAAAGTTGTATAAGACGTCAATATAATGCCAATAAATAAAAATATGAAGGAAATTTAAGACAAAATAATGTTTTGTATGTTGTTTGATTGTCCAAAGTGAATTTATCAGTTTCACATTTATGGAGATATGTACGATGACATCTCTGGTGGAAAAATCATATATAGACCATGTATGGTTTTTCTATACAGGGTGGACCAGAATTCCTTACCACCAGTTTTTTTGTTAAATCTTATAGTTAATAAAATTCTGTTAATGCATTTAAATAGGAAGTCATGTGTGCTCTATCCACTGATGTTGTTAGATTTTAACAACGACCATTTGTTCACAGAAATCCACATACAAACTTTTGACCCATAACACTTGGGACAAAATGTCAAATTAGGAAAAGGAAGAGAATGATCTGTTTGTATGAAATCAACTATTTTCGTTTTCATTGGCAATTATTTAAAGTTGTTGGAATGTTTTTCAAAGAACTGAGGGAATTTTGGTTCACCCTGTATATGATTAGACCAGAAAATAGACATCTGGACATAAATGGCCCATAGATCACCATGTATAACCTATACGTGCATGCTCACCAACTCACCAAGGAACTAAACATGGGCCACATATGGCTATATTTGACCCATGGTATATTTGACCTATGACCTATATATGGAATTTTCTACAAGCAAAATATGCAAATATAGTGATTTTTTAATGAGAATCCTACGTGATAACTTTACAAACATCATGCACACGACTGTTAACACGAAAATGAAAATATTTGAATCGTTGAATGCAATTGGTGGACATTCTAAACAGAACAGACAATTTTCAGTCATTTTCAAAATAGAATTTAAATTGTCAGTTATATTTTCTTGAAACTTGTCTATAGCTCAATCCAATTTTTTTTAAATTTAACGACTAACTGCAGAATACTTTTTATTGAGGTACAAGATATATTACCACCCACCAAAATTAAGCACCAATTTTATCTACCATGCTAACTAAAATAACTACTAAAATTGGCGGAATTAAATTTAACGCCTAACTGCAGAATTTGCCCACACCAAAATTAAACGAATGTTACCTACCATGCCATTTACTAAAATTGGCGGAATTATCAGACACGCAGCCTGGATAATTTGGAGGACCAAATATATCCGCCGCGCATTAGCATCATCTTTGGACCCTGGTTCATTCTGCAAGTACAAGAAGTCTGCCCAAAGAAAAAAGCTGGAAAGTCTCACGACATAAAGTAGAGGCAAAATGCCGGAAAAAGACTTTTCTACAACATTGACGGACAGGCGGATGTTTCTGAAGCGTTCTTCCAGCTCATCCAAACTTCGGAAAATTCGGGACGAATGTGATGATATTTGGTGGAGCAATGCGATGCAAACAAAAGCGTAAAGTCCGCAGAAAAAAGTGGACAACATGTGGAGGGGAATCTGCAGAAAAACCAGGGGCAGCAGTATGAATTTCTTATTCATGATTACCATGTTGATTTCTGAGAAAGATTTACCGGCGATGGCTACTACAGGCATGGCGAACGAAAAAACGATCCACAGCGCAGTTAATATGCCAAACAATATACGAGAGCACATCGTAGATTTTTGAAATATGGTTCGCGTGAAAAACTCGGCCAAGGAATCCTCGTAAACCAGCAGCGTCAGAACTGCGATTACGGCAAAAATGAGATCGGAGAGCTCGGTGTGAACGTTGAATTTCATAATGATCATCTTGTAAGGGTTTGCCACCTCCATATTGCTCTTCTCATTGAGAACGAATACGTTGGCCAGCACAAGGGCCAATGTAACTACCTTGATCAGACAGAAAACTATTCTCTTGGGCCCCTTTCTAGAGCTGCCTTGACATAAGTTGAAGCCGAAAATGGTAAAGACACATGGCAATGCAGAATATGCTTTAATGAAAGAGATATCATCATCATTTTTAAGATTCTCTGGTGAAATCTTGTCTTTAGGATGCATTGCTTAACCTGTTAATTCGTATTGTGAACACTGCCTTTACTTTGAGTTTTTGATTGCCACACATCACATTTATATCTAAATTATTATCTGGGCGTTGAAATCTTTGCTCTATGTATGTTAAAGATCACTGGAGATGGGGAGAGTTCCCTCTCTTAAGCAAAATTTCCAGGTAAGAGACGAAGGCTCATTCCTTGGCGCTGGTGTTTAGCCTTCGTGTTGCAGAAATAGGCCAACGTTTAAAACAAACAAACTGGGCGTTGATATTGCTATACAAACCAAATTATTGGGCTTTGGGAAAATGTAAACTTGTAGTAAAATAATCGATTTGTTTATTGTTAAATATTTACAATAAAATGAGTTGATATACATAAACTATGATCCAATTTCTTCATTTTCAACAGTTGGTCTGAAACTATGACATTAAGGCTAGTGCTTGCACTATTGTATGTTGTATAGATTAAATATTACAAACATCATACTTGTTTACTATTATATTATTTACTTTAGCTGACAGACCAAGTTAGTAACGTTCTCGTTGTTTTTGATTAACAAGAAACCTACAGTGATCATGCAATAGAGATATCGTATTTCGCCATTGGTAATTAAGTAATATTCCGGTAGCCAACAGCTGTTAAGCCACCTACATGAAGGTACTAACAGTTGAATGGATAAAAAAGCAAGTTTTATGCAATAAGCATCTAAAATATGTCAGAAAAGTAAAAACTCACACATAAAACACAAGTATCTGATTATTACAACAAATCCTTCAGATCAACTCATGCAAATAAGATCCCGACAGTAGAAAAATATCAATGCCAGTTAAAATAATGATAAATGAAGAACAAATTTATTCATGAAAAATAACCGTCATTTTCAACCTGTAAATAAAGTATGAACTCAATCAAGATGCAAATTCTTCAAATGCCAGTGCTGCAAACCGATTTGCATATGCATGGTCATATAAGCATCATTTGATGTGTCATCTACATCAGAGCCACTTGCTGTAATTCAGAAATGTGCACCATATTATCATGCCTCAAGGAAAATAACTAGGTCAAAAGGTAATAAGAAAGATATACTTCCTACATGGCAATGGACTGTCCACAAGGGATAATATAACTACCAAAATAGGACGTTCACAAACTGTTGTTCAAAATGCCATAACAAAAGTTAAGGAGTATGGAACCAAGAAAAGGTCGGGTAAACCCAAAAACTTTTGCCCAGGGACCACAGGCACATTGAGGCTATTGTCACCCACAATGAGCTGTCCACACGTAAAATTGCACGTTTACTACCAACATCTGTGTGGAAAAGTTTGAATATTAATTCCAATGTGAAGTTTAAGAAAATGAAAGCAAAACCCAAGCTCAATTCAACTCATCAGTCAAACATGCTTGTATGATGCAAAGGAACTGTAAAATGGCATCAGAATTAGAATGAAAGTGTTTTCTAATGAAAAACGTTTCTGTCTAGATGGCCCTGTTGGATACTCATCCTATTGGCATGATAGTTGTATAGTCCACCCAACTGGCTCCAAGTGGGTGATGATTTCCGGTGGGAGGTGATGTCACCATCTGGCATAATAATCTGGTGTTTCCAGTTACTTGAAACCAAGTTACGAGTTATGACTACTCTCACTACCATACCCTAATCACCCTAATACTAGTTCCGCTGTTCTATCTTAACATTACACCCACCTGATGGCATTATATTTTACATTAGTGATGTTCAGTTCTTATATATTCTTTAATTTTGTTGAAAATAATTTCTCTCTATAAAATAGGCCTATTATATAGCCTACATTTCCCTGCTATATTTCAGGTTAATCTCTAAAAAATTTTGAGGTCCTTGCCAATTAGCTCTTGCCATGGCTTGATCTGGCCCCTCATAAATTTTTCTTAGCTAAAGCCTCAAGCTTTTTTTTAACTTAAGCCTACCTTGAGGGACCCCCTTTTTTCTTGTATGCTATATCAGGACCATGCAAATTATCTCTTTAATCTGGTCTTTTAATAAGATTTCACCAGTTTGGAATCGTGGCTAACCACCAACAACAACAAGAGAATGCAGTGTAAAGATTTTAAATTGCTTACAAGTATTCTTAAGAAATCTTGCATTCTTGATTTAGTTTGAAAAGACGTTTCTTTATTTTTGAATGTCTCAACTAAGACAACTTAGTGCAAACTTAAAGTTTAAATTTTGACTAAAAATAATTTATACGCTCAATAAATCATTATCTGACATTAACTGCAGATATTTGCTCTATCATCGTGTGGAATTGATTTTCAAATCAATATTTACTGCTGTAGATTCGATGCGAACATCTGACCTTGGCATTTAAACTTAATTTCCATGCTGTCATTTATTATAGTCTTCTTTCATTAAAGGAACTTTAGTTGTAAACATTGAGCTCTTGTTTATTTTTCAATGGTCTGAATTCATCTTTCCATTTACGGTTTAGGCGTGTCCAATGGCATCTTGTGCGTTTCTCATTTAACGAAAACTGAATTTAATGCATAATTAATCGATATATGAATGTAGGCTATGTACACATTGCTCATGTTTGAAAATGTTAATTGTATGCCATTACAGATAGGTAACAGCAAATTTGCCATTTAAACTACAGTGATACCTCGAGATACGAGTTTAATTCGTTCCGTAACCTTGCTCGTATCTCAAAGCAATTTTCCCGATTGAAATTAATTGAAATGCCATTAATCCGTTCCAGCCCCCAAAATGCACCCCATTATATAATTTGAAGAAGATAACAAGCATGCTTGGCCAATAAAACTGCAATTTGTGACGTCATGTGAAAAATATGCATGCAGCATAATTGT
>JAUJYV010002895.1:0-11326 GCA_033995625.1 Ophyiulus pilosus | reverse complement strand
GTGGAGCATTTCTGTCACACTCGCAGAATGTTGATAACTGCCCTTAACAAATCTGGCTGCCCTACGCTGGACCATCTTTAATATCCTGAATATGAACCATCCTGTGAGGGTTCCAAATTCCAGGGGCACAATATTCCAACATAGGACGAACCAGAGTTGCGTAGCTAGTTTCCTTTACATTTTCTGGAGTCTCTTCTTATTATAAAACATGAACCTGTGGATGGCGTAATGCGGTTTCAAGGAATCAACGATTCACTTCTTATCACACTATATTAAATTAATTTATATTTGGCAAAGATTTGAATTTTTGAAGGCAATGTAGAATGCAATACGCAAGAACAACGAAATCTGTATTCGATTTATGATGTAGCTGTTTTTGAAGTTTAACTTTACTGCATATATATAGTTGCAGACTACAAATGGGTGCGCTTACTGTTGATATCCCACATAACTGCTATTTTGATGACGAAATTCAGAGATACGGTAATCATTGTATTTCAAATTATAATAATCCGGTTCATACTTTTGTGTTTGGACAGTAATTTGCTGAAAATCGTGTTTTTGTTTAGAATAAACAATTAAAATTTCTGATAAATTGAAAGACCTGAAGTGATGCAATAAAAGACTTACTGGAACAAATTTTAAGAATAATTTAAAAAATGCTTAGAATAATTTAAGTTTGCCTTCCCTTTGCAAAATTCCATTTGATTTTTTGTTAATCCTGGTGTTAATTAATTTCCCAACATAATTCTGTTGCATTTGTTTGGCTTTAATTTGTGTTAGCCTAGTTTATCATATACTATATACATGTCCCGTTTTGTACGATCATTTCTACAGATTGGAAAAACCGAACGAACTCTGGTGTTAAAGACTATTCGTTAGCACGAACATTTCCCGTCGCTCTATATCAAGTCTTCAAGATGAGCGTAATCATTCGTCTACAAGGATTGCCTTGGTCGGCAAACGCTTTAGACATTCGTCGCTATTTTCAAGGGTTAGGAATCCCTGAGGGTGGGGTTCATATCGTCGGAGGCAATGATGGGGATGCCTTCATTGCATTCTCCACAGATGAAGACGCTCGGCAAGCTATGTTGATAGACACTGGTCGGATAAAAGATGCTCGCGTTAAGCTCTTGCTTAGTAGCCGCACTGAAATGCAAAAGGTTATAGAGTCGGCCCGCACCAGAAATCTCATGCTACAGGGAATGATGCCAGCCGGTGGCACCACAGGTGCCTCCCAATCTGCGCCTACATCTGTTACCATTCCTACTGGTAACATGGGCGCAGTGATGGGAATGTCTTCAGCACCAAATCCAATGCACATGATGCAGCCCAACGATGTTCAGCAGCAGCAGCAGCTCAACATGACCCCGCAACAGATGGCTTATGGCAACAGGATGGGAATGCCCATGCATTCACAGATGCCCCAGCAACAGATCCAAACGGCATCTCCCATGCAGCAGTTTCCAGCAATGCCGATGCAGTCCATGGACTTTGGAAATTCTGTGGACATGCGAGGTGGACACATGATGGCGACAATGGACATGCAGAATGCTTCGATGCAAGATCAAGCGATGAACAACGATGGATCCAGGAAGGGTAGCACATCCGATCGGGACCGGCGCGACAGGGACAAGGACAGGGAACGCACAAGAGATGATAGAGACAGGGATCGTGATCGTGATAGAGACCAGAGAGGAAGGCGACGAGAAAGGAGTCGTAGTCCAAGGAGGCGATCCTCTAGAGAGAGGGAGCGCGATAGGGATCGTTATCGAGATAGGGAACCTCAGCGCAGTTTACCTCACGGAAGAGCGATGGAACCAACAAACAACAACATGGTAGACTCTGGAACTCGACCATTAGGTTCAGATCGACAATTTGGCGACAGTGCCCCAATAGGGAGAGATTCCTTTTCAAAAGATATTGACTCACGACGGGTTGGGCCTGACGACATGATGGGAATGCGAATGCCGATCGAGGAATCTCCTTCTAGGCACTCCTCTAACACCATGGTAGCTGCGAGATCACCATTCGAGAATGGGCGCAATAGCATGAATAAGGACAAAGAGGAGCGCTTCAAGGGAGATTCCTCGATGCGCGAACCAGTGGTGGCTACTGACAGAGAGCCCACCGGAAGAACGACTACTGGCGGAAGGGTCAGCCGCTGGGATGATGGCAACGACGGTTTCAACAAATTCCCGACTCAAGAAAATAGGATGGGTGATCGTAACATGAACTCGGACATGGGTGGGAATCCCAACTGGGACCGTGGCCGAAGACCCATGGATGGACCGCCCATGGGCAACCAGCCTGGAGAATTTAACGGTGGCAATAACATGGCCGGGCGTCGCTCTTCTGCGCCTTTTAATGCCAGTAGTCCCAGAGGAGGACAATGCGTCATGCTGCAAGGATTGAATTTCAACGTCATGCCAATTCAAATCCGGGATTTTTTTATCGGGTTGAGCATAGCGCCGGATGGCGTTGTGCTTCCGGTAGACGAGAGAGGGCGTCGCTTGCCAGTTGCATTGGTTCGCTTCTCGAACGAGAGAGATAGGGAATTGGCCCTAAACCGGCCCGGCAAGCAGTTCCTCGCGGACAGCATGGTGGAAATAGTACCGTGTTCAGACGAGCAATTCCTGGATGCAGAAAGGTCGGCAGGTTCCTCCGGGCCTTCACCATCCCGACGGCCCTTTGACGATCCCAGGAAAGACGTTTCCGATATCTGCATTCTCTTGAAGGGACTGCCCTATAGCTGCCGAGAAGGCGACGTGGTACGCTTCTTCGAAAACTTCCATCTTAACGACGTCATTGTGGAGTACGACGACCGTGGCAGAGCCATTGGCACAGGATTCGTGGAGTTTGCAAATCCTGCTGACGCGAAACAGGCCATGGGCCTCACCGGGCGAAAGATTGCGCACCGGTACATCGATTTACTCCCCACCACCAAGGAATCCATGGAAACTGCCAGAATGCAGTCTGGTGGCTTGCCGAACATGAGAGGAGGAGATTCTCGCAACAATCTAGGCGGTGGTCGAGGGGGATTCAACGAAGGAGGACCCTTCAAAGATAACTTTGACAGAGACCAACCTATGTTCGACTGTTGCAAAGTCATCGGCCTGCCTTTGAACGCAACCGACAGGGACCTTTTGGATTTCTTCTCCCCCATGCAAGTTCTCCCGGTGGCCATTCACATGATGTTGGACGCCAATGGGCAACCCTCTGGGATGGCCTTTTGTGAATTTGCCAACCCGCACGATTGCAAGCAGGCCGTCCAACAGAATGGCGCCCCGATGCACCCTGGTTCCAGATTCCATTTGCACGTCAAACCTGTCCCAAGGAGGGAAATCGAGAGCACCCTGGGCTCCATGGGTGCGGCGGCTTCTCAAACTGGTCATCCGCGAGGTGACGAAGGACCAGTAAACTCTCAGCAGTCTCGTTCAGAGCCGTTTCGCGGACAGAATTCTCCAAATATACCACCCAATCAGCAGTTCAACCAAGGGCCGCCTCAGGGACCTGGGCGTCCGTTTCAGGTTCGCCATCCCTCGGAACGCCGTGCTCCGTCACCGCCGATCAATCGTGGTCCTATGCGTCCTGGAAATCATGTGACCGTGGAGTCTTTTGGACGACCGGGTTGTGTCGTGGAGGCAGTGAATCTGCCATACAGATCTTCAGTGGAGGACATTTTGGATTTCTTCCAGGTAACAATCTGCCGTCAGATTTTCAAACTTCTTTTGTTGAAATTTTTAAACATGTCCCATTATGTGTCTGTGTGCCATTTTCAATGCGGATGGCTATTTTGGTCATTTCAAACACCCAGTGGCATTGTACTTTGAAAGTTCCTGGATTTAGATTTTTAGAGATTCTGATTGGTTTTATCAGCTATCTTTCTGGATAGTGGTTGTCAGTGGACGTGTTCAATCTTGTTGTCATGGAATTGGCGAGAGAGCCAACATGGTGTGCGTAACAAATTATTTCATTTCTGTAAAATACGGGTGAACAAAATTAAAGGACTTTTGAAACCGTTTTGGAAACTTGTAGGTAGTCGGCTAAACTGGATTTCCAATGCCAAATCTACACTGCCTGGCCATAATTCCTGAGCCCTGCATCTTAGTATCGGTTTGGGCCTCCTTTTGCCTTCTGCTTGACAGCATCAGGTGCCATGTTTAAATTTAACAAAAACTACTCTGCATCTGTCCCTTTATACGTAACGCATTAGATGAGGACATAATTTTGTTAATTATATGCACTACTGCGTAATTATATGGGGTCCAAGGATGACTATATAACGAATGCAAGGGCTCAGGAATTATGGCCAGGCAGTGTATATCGAAATTAATTCATGTCCTTAACACCATATTAGAATTTTAATCTCCTTATTCAATTTTGTTATTTTGACAAGATGTAATTAACTAGTTGGTGTAATATTAGTTATAAGTGGTGGCCAAATTGAGTCATTGGTTAGGTCAAACAAGTTCCAAAATCCTCGAGTCTCACAAACACGCTTGGCCGAAGTCATCGATTTGTAGAAAATTTAATCTGATTAGTAACTTGTACCGACATGGATTCCAGGGCTTGAAACTTAAATATGCAGCTCGTATAATAAATAGTAGCCGGTTTGCCGTTGTCAGTTATGACGAAGCCTTTCTGGTACTGCCGCAAGGAAGCATCATATCCTCGTAACTGCTTTTTATGGCCCACAGCGATAGACTTCAACCAGTTCTGCTACTTTTAGTTGTACCTGGTAGATAAGAGGAATGAAAAGTATGTTAGGCTGAAAGAAGTTGTTAACTAGATGAATGCACCAAAGAGCCTTTGTGCATGCAACGGCAGGAAACACATTGGACAACCACTCCACTCAGCTTTCAGAATCCTGCGTATCATGGCGTCGATGTTTTACTTACTCGTCTTCTTCTTCAAATGTAGGGATTCAGCTTGACGAAGGATTGCGTTATTCGAAGGTTTAACGAGAAAGGTATGCCGACTGGAGATGCCCGAATTGCCTTTCAATGCCCCGAAGACGCCCAAGCAGCCATTCGACAGCTGGACAAAACCTCGCTGTATGGAAGAAATGTGGCTTTACATATAGTTTGAATTATGTAGCATTTTTATTTTCTGATGTTCATTTCAACAGTTTGTTTTTGAATTGTGGAACTAATGGCGCCAAGAGAAATGAAACTGCTCCATTTCAGTGGCGCCATCTGTGTTCCACGCTGTGCCTATGATTTAACGATTAGTTTATGTACTGGGTGCTTAGAAAGTCTTAAAAACTTGTTTAGAATATAAATTGGCAGGGCTTTACGAACAGTTCGTAAGACACCGAGTGCCACCTCAATAAGAATTACTATTACGAGGTAGGTTTTTTTTTTGTACTGTTCGCCTAAAATTTCAGTTTTATGTAGCTCAATCAGCATTATTGGAAATGTTATTTTCAATTCAAATCAATAATGTTTTTCCTAAAAGTTGTTTCCACCGCATTAGATCATCTTCACCCTCGTAAACATTTTGTAGTAGGCAACATTTAATCCTTGAGGATAACAATTCGTGTTTTGATTTTTATTATTTTTTTTTTTTTGGTCTCATCGTCATATTTTTTAATAGCTTGAGTGCCAACGTGATGCAATACTTTGCACATGAAATGTATTTTCTGTTCGAAAGTAATCTGGCACAGCCTTCTTTGGTCATCTGTAATATTCATGAAATAATTCCCATTAATTTGGAACTAGTTTGTTGTAATTGTCATTTGAATGTGTTAATTCAAATAAAATACCTTTTCCAGCATTTTGTGGAGCTAAAACGATTTTTCCCATATTCACGGGTTTTGCATCGTGGAATGTTTTTTTAGATTTTATCAGTCTTGCAAACTAGCTAATAACAGAAATTATATACTTTCACTCTTATGTCGTCACATCCAAGTGGTAGGATTATTCTTTGAGAATTGCAACATAAATGCACCTTTTTAATAGGCAGGTGTTATTTATACGTAATGTGATGAACAAAAGAAGGATTGGCAGTGAAGGGTTGAGTGGTGACATAATTATGTTGTAATGCACTGCATCTGAGCATCGTAGGTGTGTGCCAGTAAAATATCCAGGATGATTTTAAAATGATGTTCTTTTTGTAATCGCCCTGCAAAATAAGAAAAATGCAGTGAACGGATTTTTAGTCAAATTTTATTAAAAAGTATGATTAAACGTTTAACTTTTTATGGAAAAGTAGTTTACTAGTGTAAACTTTGAACTTTTGTGTAATTCATTCGTTCAAACTTATTTTAATCTATATTCAAATAAACAGGGTTGCCACTGACCTGCAAAGTCAGGCAAAGTCAGGCAATTTGAGCTCAAGTCAGGCAAAGTAATGAAAAATTGAGAAAGTGTAAAAAATTAGCAAAAATATGTATAGATTCAAATGTGATGTGTACCAAATAGTCCTCAATCTTATTTAAGATGCTATGGTACAGAATTTATGCAATAAATGTTTGGTTTATTTTGATCATTTGTATTAAATGTAGTTTTTGTCAGATCACCAAGTAATGTACAAGTTACAAAAGTTCCATTTTCAGGTCAGGCAAAGTCAGGCAAGTCTATTGTTTTAGTCAGGCAAAATTTGTGATTATGGTGCTAAAAGTCAGGCAATACAGTTTTGAAATATCGGTGGCAACCCTGAATAAAAGCAACTTGTTTCATTATTGTTTTAGAACGTTTCACTGGACAGCCGTATTATTTTATGATGATATGCATGCGATTAATCAATAAATGGCATTGAAAGTTGCAGTGGTGTGCAAACCTAGAAAAATTTAAAATAAATGGTTAACTTGTTGTAATGTAGGCATTTTTTACTTGTGTACTGATTATAGGGTGAATCGAATTTTTTCACCCTCACCCTCAAGTAATCTATGGTAAATATTCATATTATTCTATTACTACAGCAGTATAAAACAGCTGCATTGATTAAGTTTATAACTCAAAACAATTTTGGGTTATAACGGAATATATAAAGTGGAGTTATAGTTAAATTGAATTTATTAGGTTTGATCTTGAATTCTTACTTATTGTTAAGATTTTTGCTTGAAATTCAAAGAGCAGATAAGTACAAATGCTAATGAGGTTTAAAAAAATTTGCAAAATCCATGAAATACTCGTAGATTTAAATGTTGAATTGATGTGATCGTCCAAGAATAGAGTATTAACTTGCTTCTTAAGTAATAAAAAATAGTTTTTAACTTATTTTGTAAAAATTGAATGATTGGTGTAGTCGTGTTGATCTTTAAATTTGATTCAAACTCTATAGCAAAGGGAAAAAAATCCATAAATTACTCTGGTATGTTAGACAAAGAAGCCAAGGCCTAAATATAAGGGTTAAACAATAAAGTGCAAGGGTTTCCCTAAATCAATTATAAGCATCGCCTTAAATACATTAGAGGGGGACAGTTAAGTTCAAAAGTTGCAAATACCCTCTTATCCACAATATACAACGTGTATAGTGTAAAGTTTGTTCGCTTTTGGAAAAGATGAATAGGAAATTGTAATATAAGGTCTTAAAAGGCCAATGTTAGAGCTTTAATCAATTTAAAGATGTGTTTTAGAAGCAAATTCCACTGTCCAATCACCCCCTATCAATTAATCGGATGTAAATTTAAACTTCCCAATGTAAATGCGTCAACTTTTCAGAAGCAGGCCGCCATTTTTTTCTGAATTATGACGTCATATTTTGGCGACTTTTCACGTGGATAATAAGATAAAATAACGCTTATGGTCCATTGTGCTGCCTGGGTTGCACACTATCAAGTGCTCGCATTTAACATGAGCCTTAAAATGCTTCTATTTTGGCCGCCATCTTGCTCGTATGAATTAAATTTCAAATTATACATTTCCCAAAATTATTGACTATGATGAAAATTATAATTAAACTTCACAATATTAAGATAAACAATTTAAAAAAATGATGTGTTTTATTATATTTAAAAAAACAACACTTGCACCCTTTAGAAAACCACGTGTATGGGGCCGCCACCTTTTTTTTGTTTCCCGCCATTTTTTTAGACTGTCCGCAATTTCGCGTGATGCTCGCGGATGCCCCAAAAAAAAAACTTTCAAAGATGTGTTTTTTATTACACCAAATTTGACAGATTAAGAGTTATTTCCCCAAAGATTGATTTTTTAAAAAAAATTTTCAACGTAAATTCGTGGTTATCAGGGATGCTGAGATTAGCTCGTTGGGTGTGCCGGCTACGTGCGCCACCTAGCGGCGAAATCTGGCCGTGTCCTTGCAAACCACCATGCCGCAGTAGTTTCATCATCACGCGAGAGACGCCACCTGTTAACTAGCGAGTGCGCATGCGTGGCGTATCTGCTGAATGGGAGCATCCCACATTTCGAGAAGAGAACGGTGGTTGTTGGTACGCGACTTGGCTGGTCGTCGTCGACGCGGTGAAGAAAAAAAAGCTTTTATTTGTGATTGGAAACGCGATGGCTCGTCGAAAAATCCATCATGCCAAGTCGAACGAAAGTAAGTAGAAACATTTCTCCGCCTTTTCATCTAGTTTTAAGTGCGTTTTAAGGCCGCGCTTGGACTTGCTTTACGGGTCCGAGAAGAAAACTTCTCTATGTGTTGGAATGGCGGATGCTACCATCGTCCCATGGTGGCCTGTGTGATTACAGCATCTCGGGGAGGATGATTGCCCCACTATTTCAACTTGGTCGTGATTCTTACTTGTGTTTTTGGGGTTTTACCCCCGCTTGTGGTGGTTCGTTTAATCGGGCGTTTGTTAATTCGCGCTTATCCATTGACGTTTCGTCACGATGGCGAACCCCACTCGGACAGGCATCGCACGTACGTGAAAAACACTCAGTATCTCATGGTTACCTGAAAATATAACCAGATCAAAAATAGGAAATAAGCCTAGCAGGTGTTTTGCAACCATGCATGGTTGTTTCGTACTTTTTTTTTTTTAAAAATTTCTTTTTAGTTGTTGTTTTCGGTATGCTAAGTAGGCCGGATTTCTGGAGAATTTTTGTTTTCGCACGAGACTCGTGTTCGCGAAAAGTAGTTCTGAGAATTGGTATCGATTTTAGTTTTACCCTAAAGTACCTAAACCCTCGAAATTTTTAATTGCACGTTTCATCTCGTTGACAATGGGAAGCGCGAGTTAAACTTAGCTGTTAGGCTAATCGAGGATTAAGTTTACGAGAGGTTGGCCCAAGCCCCGGTACGTTCCGAAATGTAGGAAAACTGGATGACTGATGGACGACGCGCTGATGACTTTTTTTTTTAAGTTCATGTCTAAATATGTACAGCAAGCGTAGGTTGGGAAAGTTTTTCCTTACTTCCCCATCAGCCGCCATCTCCTCCTCCCACATTTTGTTTGTTCGCCTTTTACAACTTGCTTTGGACTTTGGTCGTCATCTTCCCAAAGTCGAGAGAGAGAGAGAGAGAGAGAGAGAACAGGATTCAAAGTCCCACCTGAAATCTCACGATCAATTAACGCATCTGGAAAAACCTTTTTAGCATTATTATTATTATTATTATTGAAATTCGTTCTTTGTTTAAAGAAAATATCTAGATTTTAATGAATCTTGATGTGAAATTAAGATTGGTTGTAATTTGTTTTCGATAACACATTTTCCACTGGATTGTGTACACAATGTAGTATGAGAATAACAGTACGTGGCTTGAACTCTGGACTCAAAAACTGGGGAAAGAGGAAGGCGTGTACTGCGTACAAGTTCAGTCCCACACAATTCCGTCCAGATTAGTGAAAGAGTAAACGGCACTGCGCCGGAAGTGGACTTCAACAGAATTCTAGGACTTTTTTTTCTTTGATACTGAAGAGATTTCACAGAATTGATGGAGTTTTTTTGATTTAAAGATGATGGAAACAACGCCCTTTGAAAGAGATTATTTGGAAATGTTAGCTGTATTTATGCCCAGTCATCTTTACACGCCACATAACATAGCAAAGCTCGAGGTGTCCATGTTCTGGAATGTTTCCATTGTTCCAACTTGCGGAAGGATACACATCTTCTCTTTGGCTGTGCCGCCAAATTATCCCTAAATGCCCTACCCAATTTTCTCTTTAAAACACCAATCCAAAAGTTTCAGATGGGTAGAAAGCTACCATTATCCGAATTCCGCCTAGCGAGCTTTATTTCTTAGACGGAAGGAAGTAAACTTGATTAATTCGCCTTGAAAAAATGCCATTCCTGCATGTGTCTTATCTCTGCGTGATACGATTTTCGTTTCCACGCGTATTTATATACGCCGTTTTTGTTTCTGGTGGTGCGGTGGATTTTAATGAGATCATGACGTGGTTTATATGTATTTGTTCAGCCTGCGCGAACATAAGTTAGGGTAAGGCAGGAGAAAGGACAGGTTATAGCAAATTCTACCTTTGCAAGAGAGAGAGAGGAGGGAGGATGATGAAAATCATGAAGAATGGTGTATGCACTTTACTATGCCTTTTTTTTTTTTTTTTTTTTCATTCTTTGTCTACCTCCACGTTTTTTCTTCACTTCTTCCTCCTTTATGTTGGCCATCTCACCTGCCTACTTTATCTCCCGGTACCTGCTCGAGAACCTGTACCGAGCAGGCACATAAACTGAATTGCTTTGGCTGAAAAGTTCTCAGAGAGAGGGAATTGCAACGCCATTTTGGATAAATTATCAAGATTCTAGGTACTGACTGACTGACTGTTGTTTGGTGCGAAAAGGTGTCACGTTGTCGTTGTCGTTGCATGTTGTGAATCTTGACAACGAGATCGTGATGGCATTGCCACCTATCATCGATAATACTGATCTGATTGGCAATTTGGTCTTGTTTTTCTGTCCTCTGGTGCAACTCTTTTCGTGTTCGGGTGGGCTTTTTTTTTTTCATTATCAGATACTCGATGCCCGAGAATCGCAGATCATTATCAAATTGATGGTAGAGCATCATTGAGTCGTCAAATTAGACGAATCAGACCTTGCCAGATTTTGCCACTGGTATTCGAAGGCTTCTTCTGGTGCTGACTTTTGAACTTTGGCCACCTTTGAAGACACGTGGTGACAAAACCAGCGTTGACTAACTTTCCCCTCGTTGACAATTTTGACAAACGGTCTTTTGTCAAGCTGACCTGGTTGCAATGTTGATTTCGAACTACTTTGTTGGAATATAATAATGAGATTTCTGTTAGATGAAAGTCCTTGTTTGGATGAACAGTCGTTCTACGAAGCACGAACTGATAATCTCAGTCATTAACGTGCAATTATTCAGAATACAGTCGATTCCGCTTTATCTGGACACCGGTTAATCTGGGCAGCCATTTATTAGGGCCAAATTGTCCGGAACAAAT
>JAUJYV010002894.1:0-11327 GCA_033995625.1 Ophyiulus pilosus | reverse complement strand
AATGCAATTTACCAAAATATAACCAATGCAATTTACCAAAATATAACCAATGCAATTTACCAAAATATAACCAATGCAATTTACCAAAATATAACCAATGCTATTTACCAAAATATAAAACCATTGCATTTTTAAATATCATCTTCTTAACACAAACCTGAAGCACATTTTTTTAATAGAAAAATCTGAATGGGCTTAGAATAACAAACTATGTAGCAGACGTTTAATTTAAATTCATGCTGCAACAAAAAATTATATACAGTAGTATTTTAAATATTTTATAAAAACAAACTATCTGTTTAATAAAATCCCATTACGTCAAAGTCGTTTTGTGTCTATAATAGCCTATAAAGCCTATAATAAGTAAAGAATTTAAAAAAATTGTTTGAAAAGTGAAAATTGGGTTATTTCAAGTTCAAAGTATCGTGTTTCAATAAATAAAATAAAACTTCTTAAAATTAACTTTGAAATAATCTGCAATACCGAGTAGTTATGTTTTATGATAACTTTGTGTATTGGATTTAGGATAACAAAAAAAATAGGTAAACATTAGCAAAATCAACGTATTTTTCTGCAAATTTGAAAACGTGACTTAAGACGTGCCTAATCACCAATGACACTGCTTTATTCAATTCACGGTTGGCCAAATATTGGCTTTCTTTACGAAAGCCATTGCTCCAAACTAGTAAACAGCTTTTGTAGGGATTTTCTCTACATAATCTCTGCTGATACCTTGAATAAAGCCCATGTTTTAATCTGCTTTGTGATCAATGATCTAATAAAAACATTTGCAAAACCATAGTCCATATTACATACAGTATGTATTTAATACTTTTTTTGCATCTTCTTGAACTTTTGGCACTCACTTGCCTCCATAATATTTTTTTTCGTGAAACGGATTTAAAAAAATTAAGCTTGTGTATACTGCATCTATTTATATTTTATAGATTTTTTACTGCATCAAATTTAGACAAGCATACCAGATGTTTTGTGCAATGCATTTTCACACGATTATAAAGAAAAAGTTATATTAAGTCTTACTGAATCAACAAACGTAAACATTAACGAAAAATACACATCCACCACAAATTTATTTTTGAAAACATCAAACATTTTAATTTACCATTTCAGAAAGATATTAAAAATAACTGAGATCTAGCTTTGATGTCAATTTATATGCAGTTGTCATCTGCAGCATTTGTATTGTTTTTGGACGTGACAATATCAATTTTGTTGTATTATATCATTTTGTAATTTAAAGTAGCAAAGATTTTATTAAAATATATGATGGAATCAAGGCACTCGTTGTAGTAACACATTTCCTTTTTTATCCTTTAAGGGTCATTCAAACAGGA
The DNA here is from genome assembly GCA_033995625.1 of Ophyiulus pilosus. Classification (NCBI taxonomy): domain Eukaryota; kingdom Metazoa; phylum Arthropoda; class Diplopoda; order Julida; family Julidae; genus Ophyiulus; species Ophyiulus pilosus. Next base: position 9,972 of record JAUJYV010002894.1, on the reverse strand, counting down.
GGGTGAAGCCATTAAGGGGGTGGGATTTTTGAAGGAACTTCGGGGACGTCCTTTTTGAATAGCCCCTTACTGCCAGTTTTTTAAGCTTTCAAAATTTGTGAATTTAGTTGTACTAAAATCTATATTGTGTCTGATAATCAGTGTTGCTCTGAACCCAAACCCGCTCCAATTAATAACCTCATGACTACATTTATCTTTTATAAGAATTATTATTGAATGCCCCTATGAACTATGTTATTACAATGTTATCTCTTCGTAATAATCAAGCTATTCCTTAAGGGGCCTTATACGTTTACAATTTCCAGCAAATGGGTCCAAATCAGGAGGGAATCTGTGGTATAAATCAGATTACAATCTCACGTTTTGATTAAAATCTCCATTAGCTTGGAAGAAGATACCTGCCTATGCTAGAATGGAAATCAAGCAAACAATATACTCAAGGGGCTCGGTTTGTTTACATAATCTAAAATATGTCGTGGCATATGCATGGCATAGTGAATAAATAATAATGAAATTTTGATTGACTGGGTTTACCTTCATAAACAGCATTTCCAAACAATGCAGCTCTCGTTTCATGGCAAATTCCGAATGGAGCTAGAATAAAAATAAACCAAAACTATGTTCATTTAAAAAAATAATAATTGTAAATATGACAAATCCAAGAAATATACCGATGGAGGTGAGCTCTTTTAGCATGACTACGAATAGCTCATTCAGAAATTATACATAGTAGATGAATAATTAAAGTGATCCTACGAGGCTCAGCTCATCTCGTCACTAGGGATTGTTATTGTTGTACACAGATTTCTCGCTTTATTATGGTTCACAAAACGATTGCAATGCTATTGTATTTATACATTTTTAAAGATACATGGTATGTATGTATGTATGTTCTATATACTTTTTATCAGCATGCAGTTAAGAATTGAATATTTTAATTAAACTGCATTATTTTATATGATTCAGAATTAAATATTCACAAGTGACAATTTTTGATTTTTAAATAAACTTTTAAATTTGTTCATATTTTTTATATACTTTGATTTTTACTCTGTAGAATAATGTCTCTAATAAAATTTCTATACTAATTACATAAATTATTATTGTGTATAGTTGGCAATAGACTAAATAATGTTTTGGTGAAATACTTAGAGCGCCCGGTGCACATTATTTAAAGTAATGGATTTGGTAAAATCAGTTATTAACTTGATACCTGCTAAGGCTTTTCAAAAACGTTGCGTTCACCTACATGTATATACATATGTACATACTAGCAAACGAATAAAATTATACTTGAGTACATGTATATTTTGCAACAATATTTCCTTTGAGTGAAATCCTTTCGGTAACACTAGGTTGACATATATTGTGTAATATTTGAAACTGATGAAAATCTGATGAACATATGTGGAATAACTGCAACACGTTTGTGTTGTGGACTGAGGGTTTATTTAAATCAAGCATGTGAAGCACAAAATAACTGGCAAAATACAATGCAACTGGGAAGTAAAGGACAAAAGCATAAGTGGACATGTGTCCCAGTGTAGTCCCAGTTTAAGGTTGGAAGGGGAATGAAAGAACAAAAGCAAGATGGCAGCCAGAAAACAGCTGACTTCTTATTGCGTCATCAACTGCATTGGTGGCAGCACTGCTGCCAGGTTGGGCAATATGACCTGAGGGCAGGTCACTGCAAAGCAGAGAATGCACATGACCTCCAACAGAAACAGAAACATTAAATGTAATGTATTTAGCAATAAACTGATTAACCCTCTAGAAATCAATGTATCTTAAAACCTCCTAGAAATTAGGTATAATAAGATAAGAAGATGAGTTCATTTAAACTATGTGATAAATAACTGCAGTAAACGTTGTTGAAATTGAAGCAAATGAAATGTTTAATTTCACATTAACTTTGTAGAGCAAAAAAACGAGAGAACTAAATTCAACAAATGAAGTTGGAAGAGTGATTTGAATTTGAAAAACCAAATTCAAATCAGAAGAACTGTACGTTGTTTATAGCACGTGCTTCATATTTATAACTCGTGCATGGCGTGCACATGACGCACGAGGAGGCGTTCCAAATCCAACACCATGATTTCATTTGAACTTCACTGTCCGAATTCTGTCCATAAGAAACAAAAATTGTCACCTTTAGGATAAGAACATCGTTTTAAACACAACAAGATGCAAACTTGGCAACCATGAAGGATACTCATAGTAGTTTTTTTTAAGGAATTGTAATACCGTACTTAAATGGTGTAGCTTTACGTTCATAAACCTGTAATGCAATTTCTAGCTTTTTCAGTTACGAGGGTAGTAAAACCTTAGTGCGCACCAGCGCTTTTTCCATAAATTGGATTTTCTCCAATTTCACGAATCAACTTCTTATATCTTATAGCGTAACCTTTTAAAAATCCAACATTTAGAGAGCTGTTAATTAGCCTTTACAACCTAGCCAACAATCACCAAACCTCCCATTTACATTTTGCCACAAAAATATGCATCAGCATTTTTTCTTCAACATGATTTTCACAAAAATGTCCCGCCTCATAAAAACCTAGATTACGCAGCATCAGCAATAAAAAGCCACTTATTAAGGCTGTAAAACAAATTAAACAGCTCGTTAAGCCACGATGGCTGCAGCATCGCAGAATAAACGTGTAAAAAAGTTCAGAAATTTATCCAAAGTTAGTTAAGACCTTTCGTTGAGACAAAAACAACAAAAAGTAGATTGCTGCAGGCAGTGGATCGAGAAAAAAATGCAATTAAGACATCTAAATTAAGCACGTTCACCATGCAAAGGTTTACATTAATTAACTGGGTCGTGCACGCCTAAAATTAGCATATCAAGCACATCTTGTAATTGGGCTTGCAACGATTAAACGTATCAAAGAGGATGCTATTCGAGCCAATTAAGGTTAATTAGATATGCTAGTGTCAAATAAAGGGAATCACCTGATCATTAATTCATACGAGGTGGTATTGCACATGATACATGAGATAATAAAATTCCGAAATTTATTAATTGAAATTGAATCCACGGGTTAATTTAATTAGATGTCTTTGTTTATCACTTGTCATTGGATTCCCTTCATACAAATACTTAGACATTTCAACTTACTCTAATGTGGTTAATAAACAAGAATTTAAACTCGTTTTTTTAGAGCAGATGTACGATATAAATAAACTATGCACATTAAGAAACACAAAAATGCTTTTTCTTTTTACATAACATGGTAGTTTCATAACCCTTGTCAAGGCCAATTTTTATGGGGTGATTCTTTGGGATTATATGGCCCATTCCTTGTAAGGGAAACAAGGATGAGCACTTTGTCTATGCATTATTAAAAAAACGTAAAAAAGGGAAACATATCATTTTTTTTATAAGATATTACATCTGAGAAATACATATTTTCACACTTCGCTATAGAAGGTATGCATTTGGAATGGTATTCTACTGCTTTTTGGGTAGGTATTGTAGAATACATTTCCAAATGCTTTCCATATATTGACAACTTTAGACAAATGTTATTATATTTTGCTAAAAGATTTGCGAAATAATAAAGACTTTTTCACAAAAACTTGGAAAGAAAGCTAATTAGACACTAATTAGACTCGTCAGACCGCAAGAGGAAACATTGCATTAGCAAGGGGTTCTCAGTGTCATACAGTGGAACCTCGCATAACGAGCATAATTCGTTCTGGATCGAGTCTTACTCGTAATGCAAAACACTCGTTAAGCGAAACACAGACTGATGAAGTAATGGCACGAAAAGTTCCATCGCACAATTCGGGGATTCCCCTATCCACGTCACTCGTTATGCGAAACGTCGCTCGTTAAGCGAGTCATTTTTTTAAAAAATTCATATTGCTCGTTATGCGAATCACTCGTTATGCGAGGTGCTAGTTAAGCGAGGTTCCACTGTATGTAAAGATATGATGGAATATAACTGGTATTAAACTATAGGTCCTTTCGGCGTCTATTGCATTTTCATGAATAGCTGGGTTTTATCACCTGAAGCGTATAACAAGAGATGGTTCAGTTGGGACTTGGTAAAAAAGTGACATGGTATACATTAGTTGTAGAGGTAACAATATGTTTATTGCAATAACATGGCAAGATTGCTCTGCTGATAACACTTTGACCAAATATACGACAAATAACAGATCCGAGCTTCTTTTAGGCCCAATGCCGACGTCAGGTCGGCGCCCGGCGATTTTGGCGGGAAACAACCGTCCGGTTACCTAAAGGCATTGCGGTTGTGTATGGCGCGCACATGCATTAGGGTATATACATATGTAGGTTTGTATATCTCAATTAGTGCTTTAACTGAAGCCACACTAATATAAAGTTTTTATTTACGGTGTATTTTGTTTTTTAAACGTTTTTTGTGAAAGTCAAGCTGAAATGGAAATATATTCCGCCCAGCTTACATATCACCATTTTCGAAAATGGTTGGCTCTGCCAAATTTAACTATTCTTCCCCCAAGACGATGGGTTCAATAAACATCATCTTCGTGCTAACGAGTTGAATATATTAGCAGTCTTGCATTTCCATTTTTTTTTCTTTGTAATTTCATTTTCTTTTTATTGAAGGCATTCGTTCGTGTAACGTGAATCGTATTTAGCTTTTTTCATCCAATTTCCTCTTCACTTTCATATCGAATGCTACAATTCCACTTTATTGCAGCAAAACAATTCGACAATATCAGCATTCAATTTCATTATTCTAGTTTCCGTGCAAATACTTTTAAAACAAATGGCGACCAGTTTTTATTCCCTAAAGATATATTTCGCAAAACATTATAAATTTATCCATTACGAGCATATAAATATCCCATATTTACAAATACATGTTAAAGTTCATAAATACATGTGTTGCAATAAACTAGCCAATTGCATTGGATTGTCAAAGCGTTTTAATATACTGTTCGAGCCAATCCCAAGGATTGGATAAAATATGTTCATACAATCGAGTTTTTCATTTGGAATGTTATCTATGTTTCGATGTTATAAATATTTCGATATTACCAATTTAGTATGTACAACGTTAAGTGTCTACTGCCAAATTACACAGTATTTTATATAATAAGTCGTAGACTTACTCGGACTTACCCACCTTAAGATTACCAGCTTCTATCAACAGTAGGGGAGACTGGGAGCATTGAGACACTTTTTAGTAAAACATTTTTTTGCGCATTTATTAAATGTCCCATTGATCTAAAATTGCGAGTAGATGTGGTCATGTATGACAATTTTATGAAGCGAATTCTATCAAATTGATTTACAAATGTTAGCTCTTGAAATATTTTGTGGAATTAGCAACAAATACAATATCTGCAACAAAATACTAAGAAATAACAATGATTTCTACACTACATGTTTACTACATATATGTAGGTTGTTATATAGTAATACATAAGTAAAGACATTTTAGATTAAATATCTCAAGTTAATATCCACAACAGAACTATTTAATAATGTCATTGTCTCACCTTACCCCATGTCTCAAAGCTCTCCACTCTCCCCTATATAACGCCACTTTAAGCACTAGATGGCATTCCCAACAAGATAAAAACAGCCATATAAAGATAGGATTATATAGAAACGTAAAATAAGACGCCAATATATGAATATGCAAAAAATACAACACTTCGCAGTAAATAGACGACTTACTGTATTGATAAAGTTTAAACATATTGTGCATATTCGAACGAGACAATTCTAAAGAAATGAATGCATGTTTTTTTGTGGGAAAAACACATTTTTTACAAAATTCATCGTATGCTTCTAGTTCATCCCTCCAGAATATTGACTTGAATTTGCCAATACAAAATTTCCGTTGGTGCCTTTTCGAGTGTTTTATTTATTCATCATTCCGTGCGGTTCAGCGGCTCCATCCGGGTAAGCAATCACGAAAAGCACGCCCAAATTATTATTAGAGATCTTTAAGGACGTCGACTTTTTCGATAAAAAGGCAAATTTCAGAAACTTACCAATGGTTCTGAAGGGAGTTTCCCGGCATGCCATCTACTTTTTATGCACGCTGCATTGCCCTTAAAGCGTACCTCGAATGACAAATGCCCGCATTTCATTGCTTTTATTACAAGTTTTTGTATAAGTATATTTCATTTCTACTTCATGGAACACGTACACGAACACAAGCCACTTCTTGTCCCTTTAGCTAAGCAGACTTATCTTTTTCCTACGAAACTCGTATAAATATTCTCACATAGACTGTAAAAAAAAAAATTTGAAAAGACGATATATCGCCTTAAGAAATATGGGCGATCTCAAAACGACAAAAGAATTTGCATCTTGGCTTTGACCGTGCAGTTCCAAGCTTTTGGAACGGGGTTTATCTCCATTCAGCTTAGCATTTTCGAAAATTTATAGTTCTGCCCATGAACGTACGCAGTCAAACGTAGACGTATCTTGACTGCAGACGTTCGCCACATTCATCTGGATGACCATTATACATGTGCACAAAATAAATGTAATGGAAATGCTTACAGATTTAGGAATGGAATGTGATTGTGGTGACTATACATTGAGATACATTGCTAGCAACAAGTGAACACTGTATTACACACCCTGTATAAAGCTCTTGCTTGTATAAGGTGGATTTTTGTGAATTCAATAATTGTCCTATTCATCTAAAATTGTAAGGATATGTGGTTTAAATAAGTGACTGTGTATGGCAGTTTTACGAAGCGAATTCTATCAAATGTATCATTTTACCCCACTCCTGGGTTAGAATGAGGCACTTCTTGAATTAGAATAAATTATGCAAAAAAAAGATAATAAGAACTTGTATTTATCATTGTTAGACTGTAAAACACAATAAATATAATGAAATCTGATGAAATGAAATTATTATACTTTAAAAAAGTTACTTCACAGAGATTTCCAAAATCGTTCAATTTAACCTTTTTAAACTATTTTCGAATCTTTTTCATTCATTTACTTTGTTAGACATACGTACATATACAAATTAATAATTATAAAAATTCACAATAATTACAAAAGTGGAAATTCAAAGCTGGTTAAGTGAATGTGTCTCATTTTGTATCCCAAATCAGTTGTCTCAGTTTACCCCACATTGAGAATGCCCATATAAACTTAAATTTCATCAAAACCAATTGCATGCGACTAAAGCGACATGTTTACATTTATTTAACAATAAAATATGCATTAATTAGTCACAGATTGAATATCTGCAACAAAATAATCAGGTAGAAATAACAATGACTTTTCAAAGAAGTAAAGTTCATTTTACGACACAACAACCATCTCTTTCAAATTCCACCACAAAGGTATTGTACACTATCTGTTTGTTACATATATATCATTTATATATTAAGTAAAGGAATTTTAGATTAAATAGCTCAAGCCAATATCTACAATAAAACTATTTACTAATGGCACTGTCTCACTTTACTCCATGTCCCCGAACTTGTGTGAGTACATTCCAAGAAGGATTGAGGCTGTATTAAAGGCAAAATTTGGTCCAACACCATATTAAGAAAGCCATGTTGTGCCGCAAGAAGTGTTCACATAATCTCTAAAAGTATACATGCATGTAATCCAAAGCTACCTATACACGATCACGTTTTGTTGTCTACATAAAAGTGTATTTCTGGCAACTATGCACACTGTATTTTACACACTGTAGAGCTCGTGTCAGTGCATTAGTGAGCGTGTTCAAGTGCCTTTTGCGAAAGAAATGGAAAATTCCTCTCCGGAGGCTGTTCATAACTTATATGAGCACATTTCAAGTAGGATTGAAGCTATACTGAAGGCAAAATTTGGTCGAACACCAGATAAAGAAAGAAATGCGGACCCGCAACAAGTGTATAAACTATACCTTTATGTGCTTTGTTAAGCTGACCATTAAACGATCGCTTTTTATTGGTATCTTACTGGCCAGAAATTGGCTACACACATATCAGACCGAGACTTTCATTGTTAAGTTTAAAATTGTCTTCATAACATTTAACGCATGAACCTACTTCAAAAACTTACTTAGGGGTCATTCAAAAAGGACGTCCTCAAGAGGGGATAGGAGGAGAGTCTGTTGGAATGAGGACACCATAAGGACAAGGGGGAAGCCATTATGGACGTCCACTTATGATGGTATTTTTCATTTCTTCATTTTTCTGTTTAATTAAGTTTTAAAGATCAACGTAAGGGGAAAGGGCCACCAGAAGATATGTGCCCCCAGTCACAAATATACTTTAATTTTTAAAACCTCGGGAAAGTCGGGAATAATGCTTTAAATTTGTGTTAAATAGTAATTGTATGCAGGAACTCCCTTTAGAGGTCGGGAAATTTGCGTTAATCAGAAAAATATGGAAAAATGTCGTGAGATTGGCAGCGAGATGGGTGCTTGGAAACTTTAAGGATGGGCTTTATGACCCAGGAAATTTTCTGGACACCCTACTTTAAAAAAAAATTAAAGACGTCTATGAGGTGGGGGGGAGGCAATTTTTGGAGGAATTTCAAGGACGTCCTTTTTGAATGGCCCCTTAAAACAAATTTCAATGTTTAGACTTGGCTTCATAAATAAAACTCTGAAAACGAACATTAGCTAAAATCAAATGCTCTATTTCGAAAACCAAGAACTATTACTATGAAAACTGAAAAAGAATATGAAAACTGAGCAGTAGTAAAAGTCCATATTTATTAAATGAACGATTTAACAATGATGCCATTACTGCCGTAGGCGAGAAATCTCCTGAAACCAAAGTTGAATTAAATTGAAATGTATTCATTGAAAACCTAAAACTTTCTGCCCTTGATGTGATTGTGTATCGCTCATTCATTCTCAGAGCTAGTGCACTATTTTCCATCATTTGCTCAAAGGGATCACATTCGTAATTATCAGGAAGCATCAATGATCAAAATTAACGTTTTCAAAAGTTTTTGGACATCAAAGGGTTAGACATATAATGGTGCAAATACGGATTAAGTAATTGTCGATTATGCCAAGCGTTGCATAGAGCGTACTCGTTATATTTCAATGCATTTGAATGAGGATGAGCCCCACTAATTCATCACTAGCAATTTAATCGTTCAAAAACAGACCACTACAAATCGATATTTTCCAGGCCTGAATGGCAACCTTTTGATTTCTGCCGATCGACCGTTGCAGAATAATTTCGCGATTAAAAATAGATATTTCTCATCTCGATACGAAGCTCAAGTTTCATGCCCTGGATGACCTTAATCTAGTGTAGACGAAATTAAGCCATTGAAGATGGCCATTCCAGCTTACTCGATAACAAATTAAATGAAGCAGATATGCGATAGGGCACCATTTTACGAGCAACCGCGGTTATACTGAATGCCAAACTGCAAATATTTCAAAAGCCAATAAGCGAAAACAAAAGCTTGAACTAAAAAACAGGATTAAATGGACAATTTTATGGCAGTAGTAGAGCTGAACGAAAATACGTACAGTTAACGAACATTTGAACGAGCCGAATAAATGAAATTAACTAAATTAAGGATCTAATTTATTACACAATTACTATTAAACGACGATGGACATGTATATTATCATCCTATTAACTCGTGTATATGCTATATTCTCATATTGGTTTACCCTCTGTTAAGATATTGCCACAGATCATGTTTTGATGATTATTTTGAATGATTCATTCAACATTGAAGGAACTTCAATGCTTCAACATCAGGACTTTCAACATTTTGGTGTCAGCATTCCTTTTCCCCTTTAATACAAGAATTTTTCTCCAAATGTACCCCAAAATGAAGGGACGTTCCACATCTCACACCCATACATAACATTCAATTCAATTCAACTCAGTACCCTACAGTCAGCAAATAAATGCCATATGGTAGGGGGTCATACCCAATTTCAGGAGAATGCTTCTATGTCAGGAGCGACTTAGTCATCATTGTTAGATTGAATTTCAACTAAATTAGGAGAATCGCCAGGTAGGCTATTC
>JAUJYV010002893.1:0-11331 GCA_033995625.1 Ophyiulus pilosus | reverse complement strand
ACCACAAATCATCAGTTTACAACTAGTTTTCCATCAGTTTTTCAGTTTACCCTCAGTTTACATCAGTTTGCAATCAGATTTTTCCATAAGGGTACTTCCAGAATCACGGAAATCCTGGAAATATTGTTCCTGTGAACCGTGGGAATCCATTTGATGACAGTGTTCAGGGTTTGAATTGTCATCATCACGGGCAATCGAAGCCACATTCTTGGCATACTTTACAGGTTGCCCCAGAGAAAGAAACTGATTGGATGCCGACATGGTTTGAGAGTCACGGTTCACGGTTGTGTACTTAAAAACTGCTCTTCTTATTTTCACACATCGGTGCAAATTCGAACAAACCGTTAAAGTCGAAGTTTCTCAAAGGACTGTCTCTCAAGGGGTTTAACTTAAGTAAAACGTCACCATGGACATTAATTGCCACCAAGCATGGGATACGCACGTGGTATATTTATACCCCTATCAAATGTCGGCAAGACACAGATGTTGGGGAACAGGCTTTCGGGCCACATCAAAATCCGTGCCCCAACGGACTTTGCATTAGAGGCTAACCATTGGATGAAAGATATTTACATGCCCCAACTTTGGAACTTTCCATTATTATAAAAAGGGGCAAACGAGTTTTGACTAGGGAGGGGCCTTATCTATGCCAGAGAGTAGGACGGAGATTAAGCGTCCCAGGAGAGACGCATGACTATTATTGCCTATTGTAGTATTTTTAACCTGTTAATTGTTTTAGTTTGGGAAAAGGTCGAATTTATTGGAAAGTTTTATGAAAAAAACTGTCTATTTATATTTTCTTTAAGCTTATTATTTGTCTATTTCACAAAAACAATGATTTTCTCATGCTAACGTCTATAACTAATGGCGGGAAGAGAGGATCCACGCATTGAACTGCATGGGTGCGCATGCGTGGTTCTTCCCGCCATTAAAACTAAGATAAGTATAAATACGTTGACATGCTCAAACTGTCTATTAACCCAAGCACTTAAATTACCAGTGTGAAATAACTTTTGATAAGAGGTGCATGTAGATAACTGTGACGGCCCTCGCTATACACACGACCCGTTAGGCCTTAGCCTTATTGTACACGTGGCCTGATATAGGCCTCGCAACCACGTGGCGTCCCCTTCCTTGGCTTTACGTGGGCTTTCCCGCAATGCACCGCAGCTGCCCTTTCCGCCGCAGGGTCCCCAGATAATGGGCTGGACACGCAGCTTCGCCTGTCGGCCCTTATTGGCTAGGACCCCTTTGACGTTACCAGAGGATCCTAAAGAACCAGGAATCACTCAATGTAGTATATAGGAATTTATAGTGTACATACATCAAACTAAACTATAAACAACACAACATTTATTGGACTCAACCATAAACATCAAAAGTCCTGAAGTACCACTGAACAGCCAGTTGTTAGTTGGTAACAACAAAAATACAAACATTGAACTTAGATTTATGAGCGATGTATCTGAAGTATAGGAAAGCAGGGCAATGTTTGATTAGCAGATATGGTACATTGAGATAATCACTTGATTGTGATCAAGAGCTGTATGTTTCTAATCGCATTATTCGCCAGAAACTTTACAACATTGGACGAGTTTTTTTGTTGTTGTAATTTTGGATCGGATTTGTCGTCGATTGCTATGGAGAACATGATTGGGAGCATATTTTTCTTATTTGTGGTCATCTTCTCTGGATCTGTCATCGCAGACCCCGTCCATGATGCTTACACGAGGATGGAAGCCGAGCATTACGACTTCAACTACGGCACTTCGTTTTGCAATACCACGGATGACGTCGACGGAATTGTCGTCTGTGACGTCGACTTTGGCGATTACACCGATTATTACAAAATGGACTTTACGGAGGATCGACAGCCAATCGGAGTGTCCTTCAGAGCGTCCAATGGCTTCGACCCGGGCTACAGCGCCTTGATCTTCGTCTACGTGAAAAACAACCTAGCAGCATCAGTCGAGGTGCCCTACACGGGCGGCTGGGACATCTACCAGACCTTTAGCGGCAGCATTTCGATACCTGTCTTCTGGACCCAAGATGTTCTTCTAATGTTTTCTTGCGTGGACCCGAATGCGGCAAGGATTAATGAAATGAATTACCACGTGCTTAACCTTAACTGGTTCGTCTTCTACTAGTTACATGTTATTGGAAATATGTATAAAAGTAGAAGTAAAACTCAAGTTCTAGTATTAAAAAATCTTGTTTAGGTTAAGTCATGAAATTTATTTTGTATACACGTTCACAAACCTTTATTAACCTTGTATGGTATTTGTATAACCTGTATAGGGTGTCGTTTACAAAATAAGTGCCTCTCAGAGAAAATACAACTTAATGCCCTTTCACTTTCCCTTCAGCCTTACTTCAATATTCATCTCACATTCATCATCAAGAACCCCCTTCCATCGAAGAAAGGCCTCTTATTGCTACATGACCACAACCAATGGCTACTGTGCAACGGGAACTCAGCAGACTGTGCCCACCTGGTGTTTGACACTGCCCCCACCAACTGATAACCTCAACAAGAGCAAAATCAACACAGGTCCCTATAAATTTCCGGCTAAAACTTCTACCATCTCTCCTTGAAATTGTTACCCCAACATGTTTTCTGTATCGCAAAGCCCCGATCACTGCAGAACGTCCATAACATCTGAGTTACTTGCCCCAACACCGAAACGTCTTATCAACCAAGAGGCGAGATGGGCTGAGCCCCATAGTGCCCAATGGCAATTTCGTAGCAGGGGACCTTTGGAGTTTTAGCTGCATTTAAAACATTCATTTGTGTAATAAAAATCGGTTTACAACAGCAGGACTTTGGATATCATCATGGAATCCCATAATCTCTTATCGTCCAATATCTTTCATATCATATTTACTTTAAATCGTCAAATCATCGAAGATCTATATTTAGTAGATAACTGTTGGCAGTATATAAAGGCGTAAATCTTGTCCCAAACACTTGTGACTTGTTGCAGTCTAATAAACGAAAATGGTAAGCGGTATCATCAGCACGATTCTGTGCCTTTCTTTTGCAGTATTGGTACTTGCAAGTACCAATGTCAGGGAAGAATTTTCTGAAAGTGCTGAGATAGACTCGAAGGTCGGAGACATTGTCAAACTGACGGATGTGTATTCCAGGAAGGAAGCCGAAAACACGGATTTCAATTTCGGAACTGCAAATTGCAGCACCACGGATGACGTGGACGGTCTGGCCGTCTGTGGCGTGGACTTTGGTGACTTTGTTTGCTACTATCTGGAGGATTTCACCGATAGTCGCCAACCGATTGGAATTACGTTGCGGGTGTCCAATGGCTTTAATTCGCCTGCTTACGGTATAATCTACTTGTACGTGAAGACCACAGCGGCGCCCCCCGTGGCCACCCTCAATGTGCCGTACACCGGAGGTTACGATGTTTTTGATACCATCAGTGCGTCCATTTCGATCCCGGTGTATTGGACTCAAGACTATTGCTTAAGTTTCAGTTATTCGGATGAAACTGAGGTCAACAATATCGAATACCAAGGCGTTAGAGTCAACTGGATAGAGTTCTATTAGACCACTGTATAAAGTTAACACGTTAGTGTTCCTGTACGTGTTCGTCTTCCTAAAATATAATTTTTGACTTCGCCTTATATGGTACATTTGGATCTTTGTTTTATCTTAAGTGATTTGTCAAATAATATACTGCATTACTAATAATGAAAAAAATTGGCCTTTTGATTGGTGTTGATGTTCTGGTTAGCTTCATACTTTTGTGAATCAGTGAATTGGAATTAAAATTCACGTTCCATAATGCAAATATACGTGTACGCTTTTGATTATGTGTTATCTAATATTAAGTGATAGAAATTTATGTTTACAGCTCGGATTCTTAATTGAAAGGCTATTAAAAACAATACAATTTTCAAATTCTTGAATTGAGATAAGCCAAAACTTATTTTGACATATGTTCGAAAATATTTGTGTAATACAAATAGTTTTAAGCGCTTGTGATTTAATCATGAAGAACTAACTGCCCTGTCTTCTTTATCCAACATTTCAGACTTCTACCCTGCAAATCTGATAGGTCTTTGGTGGATTAGAGCGGGTAATCAATCGTTGATCCCTTTAACGAAATGCGCCCTATCGTGAATAATGTAATCGCCTCAACTCCCATCGAAGATATAATACATCTTTATGGACGATTAGATATACTACCATGGGTATGTATAAAGGTTCTTTTACGTCCATGCCACAAGCAATTTGTGTATACTGTAAACTAAAATGGGCGACGTTATCATTAGCACGATTAATCGTGATTATGGTACAAAGAAGAGCGTTGGTGAACATGTGTAAACAATAGAGAGATTGAGCCAGCAACGTCTTAACGTTAACCTTAACGTTAGAGACGGGAAGGAGGAGCCACTACCCAATGAATTAACTTAATGTCATGAGTGAGCATGCGTGGTTCTTCCCTTTCCGCCATTACAATTAAGGTCAGTATAAAGACGTTGACTGGCACAAACTGTCTATAGTATCTGGGGAAAAAGTGACTATGACAAGATATATTATAACGACACTTGGTATAAGGTGATGTAAAATTTTCACTACGCACAAATGACGTTTTAATTCATATAAAATAGTCCTATATTTAAGTAGAAAAAGTACCACAATAAATAATTTCATTTGTTATGCAGTTAAGTTAGATAAGTAAATTAAAATCGTACAATAGCCATCTATAAAGTTATAAGTATAATTTTTACTTGCACACAGCTTGGAGTAATCGCTTCAACAGATATTCATAAGTAAGAAATTTCTAAATAAAACAAGGAAATTATACTAGCAATATAACAGAATAGTATAAGAATTGACTAAATGGAGTACGACAGACGAAGTGAGAATATAGTGGTTACAGTTCACGGTGACCGAATAAATAAGTGTAGTAAAATAACATAATAATATACATTAAGTATTCATTTTCAAACACTATAGCCAATTCCGCATGCGGGATACATTCCAAAACATGCATACATCCACTACTTTTTTTTTACTTATTACAGCGAATCACACAATCACACATATGCAAGAAGTATATGAACTTATGACAATGAAATTTTATCAAAACTCTTAATAGAAGAAGAGGAGGAAAATGGCAAAGATGACAAAGTTGCATGAAGCGATGATTTGTTGCTTACTAAAATGTTCGTGACATTCGGGTCAGTGTTCTAGAAATCCTCTGGATCAGAAGAAGCGAATCCAGTCGAGCTGAATCCCGTGACTACTGCCATCCACGGATTTGGATTCACCGAAGACCAAGAACATGTCTGTCGGCTTGTTGATCGTCTTCGAAATGGTTTCGTTGATGGTGATGTAATTTTGAAGTCCACCCGTAGAGGGCACGTGGACTGTAAAGAGAGGATCTATGTGGAGCGAATTGATGTAGACGGCTATGGTTGCGAAGTAGTTGGGCTTAGCAGACACTCGAAAATACAGCCCCAGTGGCTGCCTACTTCCATCAAATTGCAACCTGTAATAGCCAACACTGTCGTTGGGGTCTACGTCGCAGAGCGCTAGTGCCCCGATGCTATTAGCAATTTCGCACACGGCAACTCCGTAGGTATAATCACAACCCTCTGCTTCGATTGTCAAGAAGGGATCCCGAGGTGTTGTCACTGCGGCGCTGCTGACAAAAGCAACCATTGTCATTGTCACCAGAACTCCAAGAAGCGTTCTTGCAGCCTCCATTATTGGATGTGGAAGTTGATGGATGAGAGTTGAAGGAATGTATGTGTTTTGCGACTTAGAACAGGTCCTATTTATACAAAATTAGACAATTGCAAAACGTTTCAAATCGGTAAACAAGCGGAAGTCGTTGAACAGAAATTCGATAAGAAGCTAGCTGTTACAACCGAGGTCAACTTTAGGTGTTTCACGGAGTAGTGTTGAAATTTGAGGATAGTAGATTGATAAATACAAATTGTTGTGCTATTAGACTGATGAAAGCGTGAATTCATGCATTTAGGATCGTTCGTTCAACCAAATGCAATGTTCTATTGCTAATCTTTTATATCACTGTGTAATGGTTGGTTCTGCAAAACGTGTATATGAGGTAC
Source organism: Ophyiulus pilosus (assembly GCA_033995625.1). Lineage (NCBI taxonomy): Eukaryota > Metazoa > Arthropoda > Diplopoda > Julida > Julidae > Ophyiulus > Ophyiulus pilosus. The sequence continues at coordinate 5,229 of JAUJYV010002893.1, read as the reverse complement.
TCCCAAATGAGTCGAACAATTTTAACATTCAATTTCATGTAATTTCACGAGGACGGCTGGGGCCTATAGCCTATGGACCCTGCCCAACTATCTCCTGCGACCCTTATACATCTACCCAATGGGATTATCCCAATCATGGCATTAGTAACATTTGTCACGAGGGCGCAAGATTTTTTGTACTATACCGTCTTAAAACGTTATAATTTATATACTTAGCTATAGGTATTTCAAATCATATTTTTTATTATAAATCCTAGAGATCCTAGATGAAACTTTAGAGAAACCAGCAGTGAAGAGATGCAAAAAGTATTTTTAGATCATTAGATCAAAGCTGAATCCCCCCCCCCTTCCTTATGGCATTTATTTGTTGACTGTTTGCTGAAAATGCTTGAACCTATATTTTTAAAATTATTTCAGATTTTCAGCGCCCAATGGAATTCTCAAAAATTTGCAAAAATTGTAATATTAATTCAAAGATGTGGCCAATGTTTTATAAAATATTCTGCGTACAAATGTTAGTAGAAATGTTCTAAGAGTTCATATATAGTATAAAGATTTTTTTATAAATAATTGTACGTTTTGATAGGTTGTTAGCATTTTTTGTTTTCCGATGATTTTGACTTTTTTGTCGGACATTGCTCGGGTGTTGATTTTTTTTACACAAAATGTGTCATTAATGATTGTGTACAATGTATTTTTAAATAACAAATCATCAACCAGTGCTCTAGTTGTGTATAGTAATAGTAAGAGATTTTTTGATAAGTTAAGATAACTTGGATTGAAGCGTGGTTAAAAACACATTTCAAAACATAAATCCGGGCAGTGACTTTTTTATTTCCGTCGATCTCATTTGAACTTTAAACACCCTGAATGTTAATTGTGTTTATGATAAGTGACCAAATTTCATGAATTTTCTTTTTTTATACAGCAGGAGATTTTATAAACCAAAAAAATGTCTTATTGAAGTAATATGGTGTTGACGAATTCGGTTGGTTGACCGCAACTGGATAATTCTGATCCATACACCGAGGAGACATCGATTTGATGCTTCGGCCAATTTGCTAGTGGTGTGTGACCCGGCTACTATTAGAAAATGAGGTTATAAATAGACAAATGTTGCTGTCCTCAAGAAACATCAATATGCTTTCATAGTACATCCTGTTAAGAAACATATTGACCGTTTGTTCCCGGGTTGTAAAATTATACAGCAGAACTCCTCTAAACAAATACCCGTTAAATTAATATCCCCTATAAACTAATTCAGACTGGTGGTCCCAACTCGGGCCCCATAGTCAATTTCCTCCCTCTGATCTATAATAACTTCTCTAAACTAATACCAAGCAACGGTCCCAAGGATATTAGTTTAGAGGGGTTCCACTGTATGTAGATTTTTACAATTTTGATTTATATTTTAGCAATTTCAAGCGTTTCATCAATGTTATCACGCCATGAAAAATAAAGTTACAGAAGAGTATTTCTCTGATCAACATCTCGGGATCTTCGGGATTCTCGGATCTTTGGCGATATCAGATTGCAACCTATTGCAAGAAATCAAAAAGTAGGTACATTATTATTATTATTGCCTTATAAAAGGCACGCAAATGCCAAAACAAATTGTATGAAATCTGATGAACACCTTGTGCAGAAGTATTCAACAAAAATGCGATGCCAATTCCAAATATGTTATCATTTATCATACTTTCAGCCTAACCGAAGAATGTGCGAAGAACATCCGAAATTGCTTCGATGCCAACGGTATGGAAGGAAATTCTACTTCCAGACAGCAACAAATGGTAAACTAAACAATTGGTACCTAATGTAAGGATTGTTGCTGATGATATTTTCAATTTTCAGAATGAGGACTTGGGAATGAAACCAGCGCAGTTGAAAAAGGAGCAGTTTATGAAGCAAACCAAATCAAAAGAAACTTCTCCACATAAACACAAACGCGTTGAATGTGAACGAGAAGAAAACTGACCCCAACCAAAAAGGCAAAAGCGGCAAAAGGATTGATTTGGCGTAAAACTGTAATTAAAGGTTCGGACTCTGATGATTCCAGTGACAGTTCGACGTAACATTTGTCGTGTTTTGCTATTTATTTTTTGAAAATATTGACTGTACTGTATTTCTTAAGCCATTTGAGTTTGAAATAAATTACAAATTATGCTCAAACTGAAATTATTTCTCCAATTGTAAGATGATACTTTGTTTTTTTTATTCATAATAGAGGCAAAGTAAAGTTATTTATTCGGTTTTCAGAAGTGTTTGGCAGGTGACCTTCTTCCGGTGCAAATAACAAAATTACAAACAATTTCTAGATTTTTAACTGTGGACGTCATTATATGTACTCTATTGTGACATCAAAGTACATTACAAAATTAAACACAACATTGTTTTAAGTACGTCATTTACTCTGGCCAATACAGTTTGAGCCAGTCAACGTTAACGAAACGACAACGATAACAATAACGAGAAATAGCGCGCGCGGTCAGGGAGGTCATTGAAATGCCATGCTTTGCAAAGGGTATAGTCTTGACAATCCAGGGGCCGCCCGCGCTGTTTCTCGTTAACGTTACCGTTATCGTTTCGTTAGCGTTGGTTGGCTCAAACTCTCACACACACGTGTTTTTCGACCATAAAAACGACTTTTTCCGTTAAAAAAGTGTTTTCCGTAAAAAAAGTGTTTTTCCAAACAAAAAAAACGTTTATTCGACCATAAAAAAAACGTGTTTTTCCGTGAAAAAACCCCCGACTTTTTCCGAATAAAAAAACGTGTTTTTCCACCAAAAAAACCCAAACAAACCAGTCGATAATGTGTCAGATCGAGTGCTGAACAAAAACGTTTTGAGTTTAGAGAAATGTAGCCACTCATTTTTCTCGTTGACGGGATCGACAGCACTGTTTTTTTATCTCGAAATGCACACGTGCCGAACAACGTTAATGGGATTATGAGTAAAGGGAAACCACAACGTGAAAGGCCCTTTCAGGATCTAAAAAGCAACGCGGCGGCAAATTTAAATGGGTTAAATCTAACGACGCTCCTCTTAAATATCGTCCTTTCAGGTTATTTATCACGTGACCAGCGTACGGAGGCCTACTGGAGCCCTACTGGTCTCTATTATTCAATAATTCATCTAGCTGGTCATATCAATCGCTGAATAAAGCCATATAAACGAGCGATTCACTACAAAGTACTACCTACATTTCTTAGTTTCCTTGTTCTACACAAAATAAACACATCGCGTTCTTAAAGCTAATTCCGCCGGGGTTTCGGTGTTTGGCCCAACCGCGAGGTGCCACTAGATGGTGCTGTACAATTTCAAATTAACCAATTTTTTAAAATCTCTCTAATTTCCTTAATATTGGATATATTTAGAAGAAATTTCAGCACGAGCATCACAAAAATACATCCCTCGCAATAAGTTTGATAATTTTGAATTTAAAAACAATTTTTTTTTATCAAACATAAATACCTTTTTTAAGCTAGATTGTTTGTTCAGCTCAGGACGGGTACTGCGTGATGGGTGATGTGGTACGTCGCACACCCGGAGTGGTAAGATCTTCCTCGGGGTGCCCAGGGGAAGGTCCCGAATGCGGGGAGCGTCGACGTCTCCTCGTACCTGAGCGTGGGAGTTCCTGCAATACCCTGCTTTGGCAGGGTGGCGGAGGTTCTTTCATTAACGAGCCTAGGACGGGGTACCCCGTCCTAGGCATCACCTTTAAAAGTTTTCGTTTTTAAGATTGCAGGTTCAAATCCCGACCAAGCTCTGAAATTTATATTTGTTATTTGTTCGCAGCTATGGACTGATCCAATAGACTGCGAAACACATGTAGTATAGGTGTTGCATACAATATGTTCGGACATAAGTCTGAAAAGAAGCAAATGTGAATTTCGGGTGGTAACATCGTTGGAGGATCACCCGACGGTTAAGCATATTTCTAAAAGCATTTTTAAAACATTTTTTTAATCATAGTCGTGTCGTTTCTCGATGTAAACGCACCAAAAGCTAATTCTAGCATTTGTGGAAAGCTGATTATATTGTAAACCGCTATATTTGGAGAATTACAGTGAATTTTTCGAAGATTTGAAATATGTTTTAAATAGGCTGAGCCACGTGACTCGGGGTCAAAGTTGACGCAGTGTGTAGTCTAGCGAGCGGAGGGTCAGTTTCGTATGTGGGTTACCAATTTTATACCAAAAATTAGATAGTATATTAATTTGTGCCTTCCAATATTGATTATTCTCGCAGTTTTCTCGCATTTTTGGTACGATCTAACGAACAGGAATCTTTGACATTATCACTAATTGTGTATTAATATTGTGTATAATATCGTCCACTTAATTTAATCGCACTTTGATCAATCGTGGTTTATTACGTTATCAACTTAAAACCAATTGGAGCGATGCACTTTTTCTGTTAACGTTACCTAAAGACATTTCTAGTTACACAATAGAGAGTTTGAGCCAGCCAACTTAAGTATCCAAGGAATTAACTGAACGTCACGCACACTCATGACGTTCATTGAGCTCATTGGGTAGTTAAGTCCGTGGCTCCTCACTTCCCACCGTTTAAGTTAAGGTTAAAGTTAAGGCATTGGCTGGCTCAAACTCACTAAAAGTTTATGGTACGTGAATTATTCTAATTAGCCATTATTTATCACGAAAAACCTCCGTCTTAACCATTGTTCACAGAAATATGCGTTTGATAAGTTTCATGTTATTGATGAATTACTATAATACAATAAATTCGAGCAACAGTTCCATACAAATTGAATCATTTTGGAGAGCATATTTTATTAAAGGTGCTTGAAAGGTATTGAAAAGTGTTCTTTGGTGAACAACGTGTCCTTCAAAAAGCGAAATAACAAAATGTTTAAACTGAAGAAAGTCAGAAACCTTTTCAAATTGTGAGACTTAAAATTGTTTTGCTTCGGAGAGATTTTTAGCGCTAATTTACAATATTTTGTGAAACAAATTCCTTAATTGATTTTTATTTTCCGATGATTAGAAAATGAATCGACGAAAAAAAATCGTTTGTCCGACGAAAAAAAATCATTTTTCCGACGAAAAAAAATGAAATTTTTGACAAAAAAAAATCATTTTTATGACGGAAAAAAATGAAATTTCCGACGAAAAAAATGAAATTTCCGACAAAAAAAATCGTTTTTCCGACGAAAAAAAATCGTTTTTCCGACGAAAAAAAATCGTTTTTCCGACGAAAAAAAATC